>JBAGKO010219955.1:0-12604 GCA_037177275.1 Acacia concinna
TAGAAATGGATCTACGCATCTGATATTTCAAAAAGGGACATTGTAAGTGAGGTGCGCCGGTATTCCACATCCTAAAATGTAATTTGGGATGCGGAAACTCTTAGCTTCCTCGTCCCAAATGAACTTGGGACGAGGAAGCTCTTAGATTCCGCGTCCCAAGTCTTATTTTGGGACCTGGAAAAGATATTCCACGTCCCAAATCATTATTTGGGACGTGGAATACTCTTTACCTACAGCCCCTTTGGTCACGATCTCTGGCCATATTCTTCACAACACTCCCAAAAACTAAAGCGACCCAAGCTCTCGCAATTCCCTCTGCACACTCTTACTTTCACCGCCGGGCACACTCCCCCTGCTCTCCCATTCGCTGAGCACACTCCCTGCTGAGTTCGAATCTCGCCGCCAAGTTTAAATCCTGCAACCCAAAACTGCTGCTCTCCCTCCATCGAGTTTGAAGCTCGCGAGCCGAAACCACTACTCTCCCCTCCCCCGAGTTTGAAGCCTGTGACCCGAAATCTCTGCTGTCCCCCACCCGAGTTTGAAGCACCAGTGGCCGCCGTCGAGTTCGATTCTGTGACCCATTGCAACCCACCATTGCTTGTCACCGATTCCATGACCTATTACCTGCTCGCCATCGACTGCTGTGACCATTCTTCACCGCCATGACGTCCCAACCCATTACGTGACCATTGTTGACGACTCCATCTAGCACAACCGTCTTCACCAAGTAGTAAATGCCTCAATCTTTAAAGTATCTCACCCTTTTTCAAAAGCTCCGGGGGCGCTACCCCCTACAACCCCCGTAAGGGGCCGTCGTAGCTAACTTTGCGTAGTGTGTTACACTACTTAAGCCTAACATTGTTTATGATAATAATGTTGATTGTTAGACACGTGAGGAGTATGAGAACAATTTCCTTTGGTGTGGATGATAATTTTTGATTATGCTTCTATATGATTGTTGTTTTAATATGTTTTCTTTGAATTGAACTGGTTTGAGCTGTTCTTTAAATTTGTGGATATCTTATTTATAAGGGGAGATGCTGCCGATTTTTTTTAGAAAGGAATGAGTAGAAATGAATTTATATATATATTTTTGTATTGTTTTGCTATAATATTCTTTGAATTGAACTGAATTGGACTGTGTCTGAAATTTGTGGATATCTTCATTATAAGTGGAGTGCTGCCAATTTTTTTTTAAAAAAATGAATGAGTAAAATGCAATTCCTTTTCATTATCCATGATTGTTTTAATGTTTGGTATTATTTAAAATGTCTTAGAAGGTACGTAGAAGAATGGGTCATAGTTGGATGAACGCTTTGAGAACTAGTGAAGAGTATGAAAAAGGAGTGGAAGAGTTTATTGAATTTGCTAAAAGGAATGCACCTAACAAAAAGGGGATGTATTTTTGTCCTTGTGTGAACTGTTTAAATGAGAGTCGTCGGGATGTCGATGATATAAGGGATCACCTAATTTGTGACGGAATAAATCTTCGGTACAAAAAGTGGATATGGCATGGTGAGGAAGTCACTACTTTTACTTCTCAACAGAAAGAGGATGTGGACAGGTGTGTTGATGATAAAATGCAGAGAATGATTCATGATGTTGAGTTTGAATCTTTTCCTTCACACGTACCTATACATGAAAGAGTTCAGAGTGATGCAGAGAGTCTTCTATACCCAAGTTGTACTAAGTATATTCGGTTGTCAGCAGCTTTGTATTTGGTCAACTTGACTGATAGCAGTTTCACATTGTTGCTTGAGTTGTTGTGTGAGATGTTTCCAAAAGACAATGTGCTTCCAAATAAAATGTATGAGGCCAAGAAAATCTTGTCTGTGATGAGTACGGAGTATAAAAAGATACACGTATGTCCCAATAATTGCGTCTTATACAGAAAACAATATGAAGGTTTGATTGAATGTCTAAAATGTAAAAATGCACAATACAAAAAGAAGCAGGATGGCAGTAGTGGTGAAGAGACATCCAAAAGTCAACCATTAAAGATGCTATGGTATCTTCCAATAATACCACGGTTTAAGCGGTTGCTCACGAATATGGCAACATCAAAAGAGTTAAGGTGGCATTGTGATAAGAGAGTATGTGATGGGAAATATCTTCGACACCTAGCTGACTCACCACAATGGAAGAAAATAGATTAAATGTTCCCATAGTTTGGTAGTGAGCCAAGAAATCTTTGGCTTGGCTTTGTACAGATGGCATCAACTCGTACAGCACTCATAGTGCATGGCCATTTTTCTTGGTTATATATAACTTGCCTCCTTGGTTATATATGAAGTGCAAGTATATGATGCTTTTTATGATAATTTTTGGGCCCAAACAGCCTAGAAATGATATCGACGTCTACTTGACGCCTTTGATTGATGACTTAAAAAAGTTGTGGGATGAAGGCGTAGATGTGTTTAATGCTTATACACAAGAGTCCTTTAAACTTCGTGTAATGATTTTCACCATGATAAATGACTTTCCTGTATATGGTAACTTGTTGGGGTACAGTGTCAAGGGGCACAAAGCTTGTCTGATATGTGAAGCAGATACACACTCCCATTAACCTAAACATGGAAGAAAAATAGTATACCTTGGTCACAGGAGGTTTCTTCATCAGTACCACCCATACCGTAAGTTGAGAAAAAGATTTAATGGCTTACCAAAGAATGGGATGGCTTTACAGGCAATAACTGTGAAGGAAGTTTATAGTTGTGTCAATTGTATCAATGTCATCTTCGGTAAGAGTAAGAGGTCCGCAGGCGAAAAGAGTACATAGAAGAAGAGGTCAATATTCTTTGATCTTCCTTACTGGCACATTCTTGATGTGAGACACAGTATCGACATAATACATGTCAAGAAAAATGTTTGTGACAATCTTGTTGGTATGTTGTTGCACATACCAAGGAAGAGTAAGGATGGTCTTATCGCTAAACTTGATATGGTTGAAATGGGAATAAGAGAATAGTTACATCCACAAGTAAGAGATGACGGTAAGAAGGCGTACCTAGAGCTAGCAGCGCATACCCTATTAAAAGCAAAGAAAAAGAGTCTGTGTGGGTGTTTGCATGACATTAAGGTGCCATAGGGGTATTCTTCTAATGTGAGAATGCTCGTCTCAATGTACGATTTGAAGTTAGTGGGAATGAAGTCTCACAATTATCATGTGTTGATGCAATAGCTATTACCGGTGGCTATTAAAGGCATTATGAAAGATGAAGTGTGAACCACGATAACAAGATTGTGTGTTTTCTTTAATGCAATCTGTAGCAAAGTTATCGACATTGAAAAGTTGGATGAATTGGAATATGAAGGTTTCATTATTTTATCCCAACTAGAGATGCACTTTCCCCCTGCCTTTGTTGACATAATGGTGAATTTGGTAGTTTATTTGGTGAGGGAGGTTAGACTCTGCAGACCAATTTATCTAAGATGAATATACCCTTGATTAAGCTATTTATTAGCTAATTATTCAATTAAAATACTAGATTAAAGATAAACCTAGGTCATTCTCCCATTTAAGGCTCTCTATCACTCTTTTTATTTTATTTTTCATTTCTTTTTAGGTCTAATTAAACTAGGCTATTTAATTAACAAATTAAGCTTCAAAATCATATTGCAATTGTTCCTATTAGCTAATGAAAATCAATGGAAACAATACTAGTTCAAGAATGTATACCTATTCTACTTCCAATTTCTTACACACTACCTTAACAATAACTAGTTTTCCATGTAATTTCACTTAGACTATCATTGCTACAGAAGTTACCATTGAATCCATAAAGGAAAATGGATCAGAAAACAAGTTTAGCATGCAAATTCCATAGTTCAACTAGCAAGAAGACTCCATTGATCAATGAGAGCCATAAATCATTCCTCCATGCTTTCAAATACCTAGATCTAGGTTCATTCAGTCACAAAGTACTCAAAATTTGAGTTGTAATCCATGAAAATAGAATCGTGTGCTTTACAAGTCTGAAAAAGGTTTTCCGGCGAGATCTCGCTAGAATTCATGGAAGATTAGAGAGAAGAGAATGGAAATGGAATTCGATGGTTAATATACATCACAAAGCTCAAATATAAGCTACATTACATGGAAAACTGAAGGAATTAGCCATGGAGTATTGTAGAGATAGAGAAAGAACTCTCGCCAAAGCTCAATGGATTCTACATCTGGTTTCAGGTGATCCCCGGTAACAGGCTCGCACAAACCACAAAATCAATCTCAAGCTTTTCCTCTCTCACGGATGAATGGATCTGGGCAAAGAAAAATGAGAATCAACAATGAAATCATCTGGAATTTCCCTTTTAATATCACAGGTTGACGAGTATTAACGCGGGTTACAGTCGGGGTTATCGGGTGAAGAAGATGGGTTGTTGATCCGAATGGACTATAGCCGTTGAGATCCAACGGCTCATGTTCAATGCTATAGTAATGGAGGATGGTCCAACTTCAAACACTTGTCGCTCAGAGATACAACCTCCGTCCACTTAATGAAACGTTGCGTTTTAGGAGGTTTGTAATATGAAGGCTATGGATCAGGACACGTGTTGCTTCAGGACTTAATCTCCCAACTGGTCTAGATTATGGTCATCCAATGGCTGACATGTTCTCCATCTTTGACTTGGGTCTGCATTCTTCCTATTTGGATTTTGACCCCATAAATATTACACTTTGTGACCCCGCCTCTGCTTTTTTTCACACTTTTAGCTTTCGCAATACTTTATTTGCATTTAGGTCCTTGCGTAATTTCTAGAAATGCCTCGGGCTAGTTTTATTCTTTGAAATCAATCCTCCTTCCTCTTAATCCCCATTTTTTTCTTATTTCTTCTTCAAATTACACCAAAATTATACTAAATCATGGTCAAGCATATAATTGTATTTTAATTATAATTTGACCTTTAATTATGCTAAAATGACCAAAATACCCTCATGCACTTATTTATCCCATTTAATCCACATTAATGCATTTATACTCTTATTTTTTCCACATTTAAAACAAGTCTCATAAACCATACAAAATAGTGAATTATCAATTCCCCCACACTTGGGCTTTGGCACTCTGGGGCAAATATTCAAGCATAGGCAATGTCAATGCAATGATCAATGATAACATAGGCTATCCAAAATACATAGACACCATTTAGTGCATTGAAATGAATCTCCCATCATAAATCATAATTGAGTCATCTAGCTCACAATCCCACCACTCAATATGATGAATTGCTCAAAAATTGGTCAAGTTATCAAGAGAATAGCTCTAGGGCTCTCAAGACAAGAGATATAGTATAGGTGCTCTCTCTCACTAAATTGTTCGTGTTTACACTCACACTTCATGAAATACATTCTCCATAAGCCTAGGCTAACTCTACACTCTCCACCTCACATCATGAACAACATGCATCAAGAGGACTTTAAGGCTTGTAATGATGGAAAGGCTTAATGAATGATATGGAAAAATGAACCAAATTTAATACAACACTCTATCATGTTTTCTATCATAAAGATACTAAATAGCAAGTTGCAATTACATACATATCACTTGGCATTTCTTTTGGCACCTTTTATTTTTCTCTTTTTTTCTCTTTTCTTTTTTCTTCTTATTTCTTTTTTCTATCCTTGCTTTTGCCTATTCACACTGTGCGAATAGCTTAGGCTTTAATGCTTTTTCTCATCAATATTTTTTTTGCTTATTTTGTTTTTCTTTTTTTCATTTATTTTTATTTTTATTTTTTTTTGTGCCACCTTTTATTGCATTTACAAGATAACCATGCAACATACAAGTAATCTCCCCAAACAAGATAGTCCACATATGAGAGTGTCAAATCATATTTAGGTGACAAAAATGGAAATGAATGCTCAAAAGGGGTGACAAATGAAATGATATGATATGATGGCTTGTGTATAGGATATTGAGATGAACATGAATGCCTTGATCCTTTACATGAATGATTCAAGTGCATATAAGCCTCAAGTAAAAGATAACTAGGTTCTAGAGATATGCAAATGCATAAAGGTCTCACAAAATTTTTGAAATCCTATTGGAAATCAATCCTCACAATAGGGTCTTTGTTTGCACCGCAAGTACATGAGTCACGCCAAGTAATAAAATGATAAATAAAGATTGTTCCCACAGAGATTGATAACAACGTGATCAAAAGAGAGGAGTAGGTTAAAATCTTAAGACAAACCTAAGTGAACAAATCACTTCAAATGTTGATCAAGCACTTAGAAGCTTTAAGAGTAGGTTAAAATCAACACATATATATCATTGATTGCCAAAAGAGAGGAGTTTTAAGAATTACTCCATACAAAGGGTCAAAATAATCCTAGAATGGCTACTTAGCTACTCATGTTTAGGGAATAGCTACAAAATCTGTCAAACATTACAACCTTATCAGCAAAATGCAGAAAAGAAGGGAAGAAATCAGAAGAACCAAGAAAAATGAGGTGGAATCACTTCAAATCTTCTATATTCGCTTGATTCTCCCTTTAAATCCACAAGCCCTAGTTAGAGAAGCTACAAAATGCTCCAAAGAAACCCTATAAGTTGCAAGGATCATGTTTTGGTCGAGCAAGATGGTATTTATAGCATTCTGGTCTGATTGGAAGGCAAAATGCACAGCTACATTAAATGGGTTTCGGTTGCGGCCAAAAACCTTCTTTGTGGGATTTGGTTGTGGCCAATAATTTTAACTAAAATTCTTGACCATGGCAAAAAACCTTCTGACTTTAAAATCCAAAATGATTTGCTTATGCTTCCCTTGTCTTCTTTCCTTGCTTTTTCCACTCCTAGTACTTTGGCATGAGCTTGAGAAGGGCTTCCTTCATGGTTCCAAAACTTGATCCTTTCACACACAAAACTTTACCAAAGCAAAAGAGTTAAATAAAGCCAAAATAACCACAAATTTGATTCTTTATCCTAATTATCAATTGTGCACATTTTTCTCCTACATGTGATCTTCAATGTATATAAATTTACCAAAAGGAGCAAGAAATTAGAGGTAAATGTGCCAATTTGACATGAATTTTGTGGAGTTAACATGAATTCATTAAATATAGGGTTATGCACTACTACAAAATATAGCTTTCACATCCCTAGAAGACGTCCGTTTTATTAAAAAGGGATGTGAAAAATAAAAGCAGTGACAATTTTATAATTAAAGTAGGTTGTATGAAAGATTCCAAAAAAATTTTGGGACACAGAATACATGAGCTACCGCGTCCCAAAAATGGTTTGGGATGTGGTAGGATGGAGTTATCGCATTGCAAATATGATTTGGGATGCGATAAGTTGAAGAATCTGCGCCTCAAGTCAAATTTAGGACGCGGAAAGTAGACCTTCTGCATCCCAAATCATATTAGGGACGCGGAAGGTAGATACCACATCCCAAAATTTATATTTGGGACGCGGTAACTGTCCCCTAATTTGGTCATTGCGCTCACCCCCTTCTTCCCCACGAACTTTCATTTTCACTCAGGGACCACAACGCCGAGTCTAGGGACCCACGACGTTGAGTCCACCCACATTTGGCAAGTGACCCGCCATGAGCCACCACCTCAGAGTTCACGGCCCACAACACGACTGCCGTTGCCGCGAGTTTCACGGCCCACTGCACAACCGCAGCTCCCCCACAAGCTTTACCATACCGCGATTCACGACTCTGAACTCCCCCACTATTCACCATGCTTTGCCTACTCCACCTCCGAACTCCACCCCATGACTCCACCTAAAGCCCGCGTGCAACATTCCTTCCTCAAATCCACTGTAAGTGCCTCTCCATCTCTCTATATTTCTCTTTTTCTTCTTGCATGTTGTAGTAGTTGGTGATTATTGGAAGACATATGAAAACTATTGTTTGATTTTGATTCTTGCTTTCAAATTTTGATAGGTTGTTGTTGATTTTTAGTAGTTGTTGATTGACATACATGTATAAAATTGTTGTTAGTATATAACGTTTAAGTAATAATGAGTCATAGTTGGATGAAAGCTCTTAGAACTAGTGATTTCACATAGAAATTATCATTAACGTAAAAATTATGATTAACATTGACTAATATTGTTATCTATAACATAACATAAATACTTATTTTAAAAAAAATTGTAAACCGGGTCAACCCAACCACTAGTCCGAATCGACCCAAGGTTGATCGGGTTAAACAAGGTTTGATAATTTGACTTCAAAGCTTCAAACATATTACAATGTTAAACAGTACTTTTGCTTCCAATGTCTCAATAAAATAAATTCATAAAAAACTGATGACTGCGCGCACTCCACAACAATCACAGAAAGCATCAAGCTGTAATAATGTAATAACTTTTTGATTATATTGTTCTAAATGAGCTCTCATGATATAGATTGAATGATATTCCTTAGATTTTTTTTTCTTGGTCATAATTCATGCACTCATTGTATCTTTCACAGAAAGTTCAAATTTGCAACCTTAAACTTAAGAAATCTTTTAAGGGAGGTGTTTGGTTTCATAAGGACTGTAAAACTGTGACAATGATATTCATTAGATTGATTCCATTTAATTAGAGTAGAGTTGGTCTAGTGGCACAAAGCTACTATAACACTTTGTCTCAAATTTGAGTTCATAGGAGATAACAATATAAAACATAGATTTATTTATTATATTGTGAAAAGTGTGGTTATCAAACATTTGAAGATATATTGACGTTCTTCTAACAAGAAATATTATATATTTCATTTAATAAAACTAACAAGCTCAACAAAAGGTCCAAAATAAAAGCAAAAAAAAAAAACCAGAAATGGCCAAAGCCCAAAAGACAAAGCCCTAATTCCAAATAAAACCCCAGATAAAAAGCCCAATAGTATGCTAAAGGTAAAGAGGAACGTGCACCTATTCATGAATCATTATCTTACTTTTCTCTTTGTGGCCCTATTGATGAATCAAGTTATTAAGTGTGCAGTCATTTCAGAATAAGTGTTTGATACTAGTTAATAGTATAAAATTAGAGATTAAGTGATTCTATTATGAAAATTGTGGTTATCCACCTTTTGGAGATACACTGATATTTATGACATCTTAACGTTCAAAGAATTTAATTATGACTTTCATGAATCATTCTCTTACATACTTTTCTTTTAAGACAATTAAAATAAAGGGCCTAAAAAAATAATATTTATTATAAAGAATCATTAAAACTATAATTACTTAATAGGACTAAGCATTATAATGTAAAATTAAAATAACTAGATTGCCCCTAACAAAACTTCCTACATTATATTTTGTATTCATAATTAAAAATTAACTAAAATTAAAACTAAAAAAATTCCATCTTACAAATGTGATATGATTGTATCTGTTTGGTTACATTTTATTATTTGTTTTTACCAATTTCTATATTCATATAATCAATACATTATTCATAAATTCTGCAATTTATATTATCAACGTCCATATAAATTAAACTCTTTTTTAGAAAAAATTAATTAAGCAATTTTTATCAAATAAAAGCTAAATTGATTTCATACTTTTTAGGGTATAATGTATGATTTATTTTTTAATTTTATTAACATTAAGTAAATTTTAGCTCATATGAATTTTTTCTAAAATAAAAATAAAACATATAAAATTTCTTGGTTTAGAAAAATAATAATTTTGGAAAAACTGAAGAACTGTTAATTTTTGAAACTTGTGAAAAATAAAAATTGAAATTTTTTTTTGATTAATATGTGAAATTTGGAATTTTGTAATAGTTTTAAAAATAGGATGTAGGAGGGGTTGTAGGAGGGAATACATAAATTTTCTTGGGGCAATTTAGGTATTTTAAATTTATATTTTTGGTAATTGTTCCTTCTAAGTAATTACAACTTTTATGGTCCTTCTTAATAAATATCTTTTCCTCTATATCCTTCATTCTAATTTTCCCTTTTCTTTTTGTCACCCTATTCATTAATCAAGTTATTGAGTGTGCTAACATTCACATGTACCGAATAAATTAAGATTCATTAACTTTCAAAATTGTGCATGATACAGTCTCTAGAGATATAATGTTATAGTATTTAATTTAACGACTTCAGGATAATAGATAGAGGCCCTCTTTTTTTTTTTTTTTTGATAGAGTAGAGGCCCTCCTTCTGTCACCAACATGGTTAAGCAATAAAATATTGCTTGTATAATTTTTTAAGGGAATTTTTTAATTTGAAACTGCATTGTTACTATGTAGAGTAAATTTTTTTACTTATATGGTTTATAAAATTAAATTATTTTAGGATGTTCAGTTAAACTAAATGAATCAACTTAATTTTAGTTGAATTAATTAAACTAATAGGTTAAGATGCAAATTTATTTCAAAAGTTCTCACTCATAAACAATATTGTTAGAAATTATTTTTGGGTCTATGGTTACCCCAGAAGTGCCAAAAATGAGTAATATATATTCTCTTTTCTTTCAATATAAGATCAAATGACAAACACACATATATATAAGCAAACACATATAACACACACATGCACCCACCAAGGATCAAGCCTGGGACATCTTCGGGGAGAGGTGCATGCCATCTCTCATGGCAGAAAAAAATGTTACTACCTCTGTTCCTATTTATAAGACCCTATTGACTTTTTTAGAGAATTTTAAGAAAATCTTAAAAAAGTTAATTGCATTACTTAATAATATCATATATTGTGTTTTATTACATTATATAGTAGTTCATAACTCAAATAACATAATTTGAAGAAAAATGACAAATTTTAATGTCTTAAAGTAATGTAATTAGCTTTTTAAAGATTTTCTTAGGATTTTTCAAAAAAAAAATCAACAGAGTCTTATAAATAGGAACGGATGGAGTAACAAATAACATCAATATTATGACTATCAATGTTTTTTAAATAGATTGTCACAATATTATATCATTTTGAAACTTTTGGGTTGATATTGAGCCCAAAACTCTTTCAAACAACTTTCAAAACAAATTTACACCTTGACCTTTCAACTAACCAACTTTCCTGTTAAGCTTGTAAGAAGTTTAATCAAGTTAATTTTAAAATTCCAAAATGTTAATGAAGTTAGATTATGTAAAGTTGTATAAATTTTATAATGTACAAGATGATTGTGATATGATTTTCAGAATATTATAGGCTTATAGGCTACATATTACTATGCAGATGAGTTTCAACCCAGTTCACAAATTTCGACAGAGTAGAATAGACGCAAGAAGTGTTCATATTTAATATTACTATAATTTATTTATGACTATCCTTTTCTTACCTGAATCATTTATGAGTATCCTCACCCCTTCTTACATTTACAATAATTAGACTTTTTACACACACAAGTTACATTGATTGATTATCTTTTCTGATGAGAAACCTTTTCTGTATGATTAGCACAGTGATTAGCTTCCCTGTAAACAGAACTAAAATAAACAATCCAATATTTGTGCTACGGAATTCTGACATCTTGATTCTACTCCTATGTGGATCTGATTTAAAGCTTGAATGAAATCACATCCAAACTTCTACTTGTCTTGTACCCTTTGAAAAACATATATGTACTTCTCTTTCCTTGTGCAATAGATGGAGAGTTTTATTTTTAATTTGCAGCAATAACCAGAGAGGTAGTCTGAGAGAGTGAGAATTAATTAGATTCATGTGCATCAAAAGCATTAAAAACACAATTCATCCCAAGTTGTTCTCATCCTGCTCTCATATGCCAAAAACTTCAATTCCGATGTTGGAGCAAATATAACCAAATAAGACGAATCTCTAAGGAACTAAAGACTCTTGAGTGCTGAAATATTTTTTGAGTAATATTCGGTATCCTAAGGTATTTGTTGCAATCTTACCTTTCAATTTTTTTTTTTGTTTGGATGGAACACCCTTCAAATATTTTATCACTTCCAATTAGAAGATAGAGAGTACGTGTATTGTAAGTTTATTCTATTTATTAATGGAAAATTAAAATGAAAAATAATATTTTTTTTGCCGGAAAATGGAAAACATACATTGTTTCTAAACAGTTTAAATGATGCAATTATTATTATTATTATTATTATTATTATTATTATTTTGGTAAGAACAAGTTTAGTTGCAATGAGACATCGGAACGTGATTTATTTAAGCAGAATAGTAGATTTTGCTCACTAAGCCTAACTTAAACAATGTAATTGTTAAATCTTCACTATATATATGGGAAATAAGCATATGATTATTGTTGTTAAATTTATGAGTTAACTCTACGAATTTACAGGTTTTACATTTTTAAATTACAAAATTGAGTGACTTTTTACTCAAACTTATGTTAACCACAAAATCTGTTAAACTTATGAGTTTACACACAAAGTTTATTTTTTTATGCTTATACCCTAAAAATATTGAGTCACCTTGCTCTTCTTTTTTTTAATTTGAACAATAGTCACATCGCTCTTAAGCTTGTGTTATTTTATTTGTTTTAATCATGTTTAATACCTTTAAATACAAACTTCAGAGAAATTTTTATATTGGATATGATAAAATATAAATATTGATGGATTTACTTTCATATATCCATATTTAAAATATATTCAAATTCAATAATTATCATTTTATATTTTTATTATTTTATTATATAATTTTAAAAAAAATGACCTTTTTT
>JBAGKO010219996.1:0-12600 GCA_037177275.1 Acacia concinna
TTAGAGGTTTGCAAATTTAGAAAGAAGAGACGTATTGAAGTTTTCGTTATAGATGTCCTCCATGTCAGGTATGCATCGATTGAATATTGACAAGGAAATTATTGGCATATATTTTTTTAAAAAAATTAATTCAACGGTTATAGATTTTATTTGATGGGTCCTTGAAATCAACATATCATTGTGTTAATCTTTGATTTTTATGCTTGGTGAATTTATGGAAAAATTTATTATTCTTAGTTAATGAATATATTAATTTTGATTGATTGGGTTGTTACTACATCTCATATTTTCTCTCCTAAAACTTTGCTAATCCCCTAATTTGTTGGTCGACATGGCTGAATATGTTTTGAGAGTTAAAATGATAGATTGGAAGCTGAAACAAATTGGTGTTTTATATGGTAAGAAATATAGTGATGATAGTAAATATTTTAGCCACTATTTAATCTTACTGAAGGTTTTTTTTTTCTTGAATAAAAATAAATAATTGGACGTTGTGTGATGCATTTAAGATATCAAATCAGTTGATTTGAATCTTGGAAATCATAGTTTTTTTTTATAATTGGAGAATTATGGTGACCATTATAATCCGATCTTGGAATGATTGGTATCACAAATTTAAATACTTGAGTTATTATTGAATATCGGTTTTGAAATGATTAAATGAAATCTTTTATGGCATCAATTTTATGAATGTCATAAACATGTGGAAGTTTTAATTTCCTTGGTAGTCAACAGTGTCGTATGATGGGTTTTAATATGCTTCCATTAATATGTTTCTGTCATATTACACTAACGTTTTAAAAGTCCATTGATGTGTTGCAATATTGAATTGGTGAAGGAAGTAATAAAGGTACAAAAGGACTCGTTATTACTATTATTATTTTTAAAGTTATGAAATTGATTATTTTCGAATTGGACACCCAAGTGTTTGCGCTTAGTGCATCCAAAGTTTGTGATAGTAGAGCAAAGAAGGCTATGTCTTAGAGAAGGTATTATCCTAGTGTGTATAGGGGTATGTTTGACACAATTAATATTAGGGAAAATGGCACCTAGGTCCCAAGGACCAAACATAATTATAAAAAAGTCCCCCTAAATTGTTGCCTTACCAAGAGGTCCCTAAGGACCTTTTTATAATTATCTTCAAAGGGGAAATTTCACTGCTGCCCCTGTTCTTTTCTGCAGAGCCTCTGCCCTTTTCTGCAGTAGAGAGAGAGAAAAAATATTAAAAAATGCACGGGTACTGTTTACAAGCCATGAGAATTTTAACAACTTCGCAGGCCGTTATGACAACTCCATCAGCACGTTTTGACAACTTCTCAAGTGGGGTACTGTTCATTCGTCATAGGAATTTTAACAACTACGCAGGCCGTGATGACAACTTTGTAAGCACGTTTTGACAACTTCTCAGGCGCAGGTAGTGTTCACTTGCCATGGGAATTTTAACAACTTCGTAGGCTGTGATGACAACTCCGTAAGCACGTTTTGACAACTTGTAATCACGGCCTGATAAGTTGTTAAAATTTCCATGGCGAAGTGAACAGTATCCATCTGAGAAGTTGTCAAAACGTGCTGAAAAAGTTGTCATCATGACTTGCAAAGTTGTTAAAATTTCCATGGCAAGTGAATATTACCCGTACTTGAGAAATTGTCAAAACGTGCTTATAAAGTTGTCATTACGGCCTGCGAAGTTGTTAAAATTCCCATGGCGAGTGAATAGTACCCCCTGAGAAGTTGTCAAAACATGCTGACGGAGTTGTTATCACGGCCTGCAAAGTTATTAAAATTCCCATGGCAAGTGAACACTATCTGTGCTTGAGAAGTTGTCAAAACGTGTTTACAAAGTTGTCATCACGGCCTGCGAAGTTGTTAAAATTCCCATGGCGAATGAACAGTACCCCCACCTGAGAAGTTGTCAAAACGTGCTGATGGAGTTGTCATAATGGCTTGGGAAGTTGTTAAAATTCACATGGCTTGTGAACAGTATCCGTGCGTTTTTTAATTTTTTTTCTCTCTCTCCACTGCAGAAAAGGACAGAGGCTCTGCATAAAAGGACAGGGGCAGCAGTGGAGTTTCCCCTTTGAAAATAATTATAAAAAGGTCCCTAGGGACCTCTTGGTAAGACAACAATATGGGGAGACTTTTTTATAATTATGTTTGGTCTTTAGGACCTAGATGCCATTTTCCCTTAATATTATTGAAGATCCCCTTTGATATTCTTGTCGGGTCTCTTGTCACTAACCATTAATTTCTTAAATTGTTATTTGGGAATTCTAATTTGATTAGAATGGATGAGACTATGGTGAGATTCAAATTTAATTAGAATTATTATTGATGAGGCATGAAAATACTTTTTCTAAATATAATTGAGATATGTAAAAGTGTAAGGGTGCCTAAACATGTGTAGTACTATATAAAATATGCTTCTTTTAAAGTTGCAAAAATGTTTATAGCCTTCATTGATAAATGTTGAGTTGTGTTTTAAAATCAAGTTGCGACTTTGTTAATTGCCATTGAGAGCAAATTTGATAAGAGATCAAAGTTTAAGAACTATGAAAATTTTGGTGTGGCTTGAAATAAGCTTAGAACGATAACATGAAAGTTTAATAATTTATCTAGTGTATAGATAAAATGTGTTTTTGATTTTTTATGATTTATGGCTGCATATTTATATGAGTATAAGTATGTATGATTATCATGAGTGAATGAAGTGAAAAATTATAGTATCATGTTGCTTCAAACTTTAATATGAAAATATATGTAAAGCAAATGTGACTGTAGGTGTGTTGAAATCATAAAGGAATAATGATTATATAAAATATTGAGAAATCTTTTTGGAATTTGGTTTTGAGAATCATTATAAATATTACATATGATTCTAACACATTTTTGAATTGACTTTACAGCTTAATTTGGATAGGCACAAATTGTTAAGAATTTGTTGCATTGGAATATGTTAATCCTCGTGATATAGCTTTTGCTATATAGAGAAGGGAAAATCTCATGTAAATACCACTTGAATTTTCAAAATCCCAAAAGGTATGTTAGAATATCAAAAACCCAATGGAGGAATTTGGGTTTCAAATTTTGGATGTGAACAGTAGCAGGATTTTCGCTATAAGAGTAATGGAATTCGCTACAATTTTTTTATCTTTGTTTCTCTCTCTCCTTCTGTCACTATTCATCTTACATTGACACTGACGCATAGTGATAGAGGAGAGAGAAATATGCCTATGACAGAGGAGAGAGGGGATTTTCACTATAAAAGTAATGGGATTACCCATAAGAGTAATTGAATTTGTCAGTTTCTAAAGCATTTTTCACTTCAGCAAATTTGGAAAACAAAGGAAAAAGGGGATTTTTCACTATAAGAATAATGGGATTACCCATAGTAGTAATGGAATTCGCTAGTTTCCGCACCACTTTTTCCTTCGGATAAATAAAAAAACCCAATTTGGTCCATGGTACCTTAGTGTTTTTTAGAAATGCTAACATACCTTTTTGGATTTTGAAAATTCAAGTGGTATTTAAGTGTCATTTTCCATTTATTATAAATTGGTTTAAATGATTATTAATTTAAAAATAAAAGAATTTCCTTTTAGCAAGTCTCCATAATTTTAGAAAGTGGATAGACATGATGATTGCTTTTTTTAGTAATAGATTAAATTAAAGATTAATATTAGAGGAATATAATCAGAATAAAATAACAAATAAATAGAAAGCGTCCCATGGCACTAGTCACTTTAACATTAGTTTGAGAAAATAGGTGCAAAAGCAAAAAAAGTATCCTCTCATACATTGATCATGTCCTGATTCATTATTTACTGTAATTCAGATATTTCTATTTATTTGCGGGATTATGGGTCATGAAATCAAGAATTACATTTTTTTTTGGGTATAATGAGCTATTTTAATAATGTACTACTTTTTCATACACATGCATCACATAGTTAGCATTATATTTTAAAATTCTAAAGCTATCAATGTGACCTAAAATATAATTCACGCATCAAACATGCCAAGTATAGGAACAATATATGTATATGAAAAAAAAAAAGTATTGGAAAATATGCCACAGACCATAATCGAGAGTTATTATGGCAAGCGCCAAAAAAAAAAAGTTTTGATAAAAACGTCAGCAGTTAATAGGAAATATTTAAGTCGCTCCTCTCACTTTCTTTTTCCTTTTTCTCCTTACCTTCTATTGAGCACAAAGTAAATATATTTTAGTTATGCTTTTTAAAAATGATATACAAAATTAATTTTTATTTTTATTTTTTGCTTGCACAAAATTAAGATTTAAAGTTTGCCTGAAAATTACATTTTTTATTTTTATATTCACCACTTGGATATACTTTGGATTATAATAAGATGTGGTATCTAGCACAGTGAAAAAGCATAGTTGTTAGTAAGTTCCATCTTGCTAAAAAAATTATATTGAAAAGAATTAAAATATATCCAAAATGCGAAATTTAACAATAAAAATATAATTGGACCACCAAATTTTGACCCACCTAAAAAGTAGATAGCTTTTCAAGAGACATTAACAAGTCTAATATGGCAAGTGATATATAACATTGAAAGAATGTGATGGGGAAAAATCGACAGTCCTTTTTTAACCAAGAAAAAGAAGGCACCCCTTTCAAACTTGGCAGATTTAAATCATGGTACTTACAAATCATAAATTAAACAACTTATTTCATATCGAGTTACATAAAAATAACGGAATTTACATTTTAATAAAACCATAATCAATTTAGATTTCTTGATGAGTATACTTGTTTTGCAGGAAAACTTCCACAATATCGATCATCGAATTTATTTGTCCATTCGATATTAATATTAATATTAATATTAATATTCTTAACCAAAAAAAATGTAACTACATTTTATTCCTATAATGCACTGTACAAGACAATAAATAATACAATCTCTAATCATCAGAGAGAGCCAAAGAAACTAGAAACATATATAAATAAGGGAAAATTGCATTTCAATCCCGACCAACAAAATATACAACAATACGGCCCCATGAATTCTCGTATTTCCTTAATATTTTAATATTTCTCTCTCCCCTCTGACGAATGACGTCAGACACGTCTAACGCGCGTCTAACTCTCTCCTCTCTCTCTCTCTATGTGAAGTTATCACAAACTTTACATAAAGTTGTCAATGCCCTTATATGGAGTTGTCAATGGCCTTATATAAAGTTGTCACACGTCAGACTCTCTCTCTAAAAGAATGGTTTGGTCCACAATATAATACACTTATTATTTCCTGTGAATTATTTGAAGTTCCTTATATTTTGGACAGGAGGGAGTATTTCTAACGACATCTACAAAAAAAAAATAGAGAGAGAGAGAATGAAATGCAATTTCCATTGACAACTTTATGTAAGTCCATTGACAACTTCATGTAAGGGTATTGACAACTTTATGTAAGGCTTATGACAACTTGAAAGAGAGAGAGAGTATGATGTGTGACAACTTTATGTAAGGCTTGTGACAACTTGAGAGAGAGAGAGTATGACATTTGTCAATGACTTTACATTGAGTTGTCAATGACTTTACATTGTGTTGTTAATGGCTTTACATTGAGTTGTCAATGAAAACACACGTACTTCCTCCGGTCCATAATATAAGGCACTTCTAGAAGAATGGTTTAGTCCACAATATAGGACACTTATTATTTCCTGTGAATTAGTTGAAGTTTCTTATATTATGGACTGGAGGGAGTATTTCTAATGGAATTTACAAAAAAAAATAGAGAGATAGAATGAGGTGCATTTTCCATTAACAACTTTATATAAAGCCAATGACAACTCTATATAAGGCCATTGACAACTTTATATAAGGCCTATGACAACTTGAGAGAGAGAGAGACACTGACGCGTGTCAGATGTCACAATGATGGGGGAGAGAGAAACATTATTTAATTAAGGAAATTAATTGCAAAAAAGTCTCATGGGACTTTTTTGCAAATATGCAATTTCGCGGGACCATTTTTTCATATATTCTATTGGTTGAGACTAAAATGCAATTTTCCCTAATTATATTGTGCCTGGGGTGTTCTAAACGGAGTTGGCTTATCTCCTTTACCTTTACCTTTACCATTGGCTGCCCTCCTACACTTTAAAACAGCGATGTTTTCCACCTCAAAATGAGATCTTAGCCCTCCATGCTTGTTTAATTGAAGTCATTGATTTTGAAGGAATTTTCTCTTCTTTTTCAAAGACCCATTCGCCAAATCCTGTCGACTAGCTGAAGCAACTCCTGAGCTTCGATCTATGACTAAAATCTTCCTCTTTCATCAATTAAAGAGGGCAAAAGCATATTGTCTTTCTGATTAAAGAGGATGAAAGCAACTCCAGAGCTCCAATCTGTGACAACGTTTTCCTTTCTCGCCAATTGAACAAGTATATTGAACTATGGGTCGTCACGTCTCTTCTTGATAGCTAGTCCATCTTCTGTATATATTAAATTTGAGTTATCACATATGAGTTATCACAAATTACCATGTCTAAATTTTGAGATTCCTGTGTATATAAAATATGTTTCTAAAAATCTTTTTCCACTTGCTTGATCATATTTTGACTATGTTTTCTTGTTGATGTGAGTAAGGTAGACCTGTCGACAACAGTATTGGGTTTCAACATATCAATGCCTATCATGATTGCCCCGATAGCCATGTAGAAGATGGCTCAGCCTGAAGGTGTGTGCTCAAAAGGAATCAACTTGTACATATTAAATTGAGAGTATAATTGCTCACACATGCAGTGTAAATTGCCACAACATGCAGCTTGCTTGCTACTCATTTTTATAAGAAAAAAATTTGTCTTAATAGAATTTAAGTGATACTCATGTCCTGCAACTATTAAAGTTTCTGGGTCTTCCATCTTGATTGCCAAGGGTGGTCAATTAATTTATTCTTTTAATAATGAAGAAAGCTCAATCATCAAACAAATCTCAATTAAACTCATATGAGCTTTTGGGAAGCAATTTCAGGCAGTTGCCTATTTCTTAGAAGTATGTTTATCTGGGAAAAATAAAATATAGTCTTAGGAAATGTTTTTGCTGATATCATTGCATCCTAGCTTTATTTTGGTTGTTTCCAATGTGTCGCATGTATATGCAATAATGTAGAGCTACAAGAGTTATGACTAACCATAACTATGAGAATTGACTTTGAACAAGTGGGTGGATGAAGTCATTCCAAATGCACTATGGGTTATGACACAAGAATTTATTGACAAGCACAGGATTGACCATGTGGCTTATGATGCTTTGCTGTAAGAAAATTCCCCGTCCATTCTCTCTAGTTGTTATGTATTTATTGGATTTGTAATTATCATTTTACTTAACTTTGCTAATTAATTGGTGGATTAATGTTTAAAGATTTTTAATGGATAGTATAACCTTTTGCACTTGTTGATGCAATTATTCATAGCAATGCTGATTCTAGTGGAGCTGAGAACAAAATTTATGAATATGCATGTGTAACAAAAGTCATGTCAACCTTACTTGTTCATTTTGATGTTAGCTATATGAAGGTATGAATTGGCTTTTTTTTTTTCCTGTTAAATCCTTATTGATTGTTTAGCTATTGATTGTTTATGGTTAAAAAATCATTTTTGAATGCATGTGTGCATGTGATGAACACAGGAGAAAGAGGAAATTCATAGTTGAGCTTAATTGGAGAATTCATTAATCGGACCAACTGACATCATGTCACCAATGTTCCGTTTTACTTATTCTCTTTGCTATCAAGAATGACTAATACTTGAAGAACTTTAGTTGTTACATTCAAATTCTTATCTTTCACTCTTTTAGAGAAACAAAATAAGATTAAAACTAGTTATGTGACTAAATGTGGGCTTTGTTTCATAACATTTTACACACATAATGGGCAATCTTGACCAAAAAATAGAGCTAGCTCACACAACATCAATTGAGAACACATGAACATGCTTGAAGAACAACATGAAAGGCTTGCTTGACCCAAAAAAGAGAGCAACCAAAAGAACAAAATGGTGGTCTTGCTTGATAAAAAAAGATAGCAGCCACAAAGAAGTCATAAAATGTACAAAAGAGCTGCACAAAATAAGGAGGAATGGAGTTTTCATGTAGGATGCTTTGAGTCAATTGCTGAACTATAATTATAACATATATAACTCTGTAGTGTTAGTGAATATAATATAGAGGCTTGAAAGTTTCCACTGTCTTATCATGACACAATGCTATGTAACAAATTCCAAATTTTACTAAAAGTGACTAAAGTTTTTTGTGCCATTATCATTATTCTTCATGCTTACCAACATTATATTTTTGGTTGAATTTCAGGGCTTCAAGTGATATATTATCACAATCAAGTGGGGCCTATAATCAAGAAATAAAAAGAATGTCTTAATATATACACATGTGTTGTATAAACAAAGTAGTTGAGGAAACTACATAACTTACCATCAACAAATTTGTAAAAGTTGTTTGACTTGATTGAGAGTCACCCAACATCATATTATTATGAAGTTGATTATGGTGTCCCTAAAACACATTTGGAAATACAATAGTAAATATATAATAAGCATCAATAACAAAATTAAATTGATCAAAAGTATACCTGTGAAGCTTGAGAAAGATTTTTGGAGGTTTTCATTCTCTTTCTTCTTGAACTGATTTCAACACAACTCTTTATCTGTTTACTTATCTTTATACCATATCTCTTTTTAAACCCAACAACTTTGCCTCCATCTTTACTACCACCATAGTTCCCCACACCATTCTTATCACCATTACAATCATCTGATAAGTATTTTATGTGAAGCTCAGTCACTTTCTTACTTAGTTCTAACACATGTTCATATATAAGCGAGAATGCTTCTGAACTTTCTAATGTATCATTAGCTAATTTAACAAGTGAGGAACATAGTTGTCTAAACCGATTCAACCTTTGTTGTTTAGGATCAACTTCAATTGTTTCCCATTGATATCATACACTATACCACACCGTGCTTCTCTTGTCCACCTTTTTACTATATATTTTTGGGGGAGCAATTTGACATCACGTTCATTCATGACCCTTAATGCATGACAACATAATATGCCCACTCGGTCAAACTTTTTGCAACTACATGTAATTGTCTTTGTTGAAGGATCAAATGTCAAACTATGCTCTTGTTTACTACCATCCATGGTAATCACATAATCAAACACAATGGCATTATCCTTTTCATCATTTGTGATCTTTCTTTCTTTCCTCTCTTTTATACATGTAGCATCACGGAGATCACATTGATGTTGGAATAAATCAAAAATAGGTCGAGTATAGACATCAAAAAGCTTATGAAGCATACTTAAACTTTTCAATATTAACCTTGGCAACTTGTCTAGTACATAAACATCACTTTTCAATTCTTTATAGCACTTATCCTCTAAAACTTGTTCAAATTTTTGTAGGAATTGATTGATATCCAGTTTAACATGAGTACAACTTTTGATAGATGCATTGACACTTTCTATAATTTGTGTGTTTCTCATGTCAAGTGTCCTTGAGTTTTTCATATAGCACATTGCCCATTTCTCTTTTATGTGATACATAGACATCAACCACAAATTTTCTGTCATATTTTGCTTTGACAATAATTCTTGCAAACTTCTTCAAACTCGGCTTCATCCCAACAATTATACATGCAGTGGTTAAAATCACTAATCATTGAGTATGGAAGGTGCTTCATTGCATTTTTCAAAATATGCCAAGTCCATAGAGCATGCTTTACATCTGGCATCACTCCTTACAATACTCGTGACATAGTGGCATCTTGATAAGTAAAAATGGTTAGTGGCTTTACATTTTTGTGTGCGCACAAAAAGGTCTCAGAGCCATTTGAAACTCTCAACAGTTTCATCATATAACAACGCCACTCCAAATATCACCCCCTTTATAATGGTTGAAGCCAGGGAAATATGCAAGAGGTCTATGGTCACAATTTGTGCAATAAGCTGTATCAAGTGAATTTACTTCTCTAAAGCAACCATGGTCGATCAACATGTGTGCATCGGCCTAAAATATATTTGTTACCTACTCCTTTAAGTCCATTTGCTGAACATGAAAAAAAGGGATTTTCTACTAATTGTTGCTTAAAATATTAAAATATACATCTAGCTTCACCATATTTCATGGCTTGTTGCCTTCTTGAATTAAGATAATTCTTTGCATCACCTCTTGTATATCCCAAATTGGTTTGACCACCTGTATATTGGCTTTGCAAATTGAATGCTGATTTCTGACTAACCCCAGCCCTTTCAACATTCTCTAATTCATATTGTTTGAGCTGGTGTTAATCCTCATAATGATGCAAATATATGAACAACTTCAGGAGGTTCAAGAAGATGATTATGATCTAGGACAACTTCATTTATTTTGTATTTCCCCTCTACTAATTTAACTCTCATTCTAGCTTTGCACCCTATTCCTGTCTCATCCCTAGGCTTCTTTGTTTTCACATCACGAATGTCTGGTTTTCTTACCTCTTCTTTAGAACAAACATATAGATAAGAGGAGTACTTTGATTTATCTTTTTTGCTCTTGTTGAAGCTCTATTTTCAAACACCAAAACCAGTTCTTCTACCATATGAACTCTGTAACATCCCAGAATTTTGGTAGGTCGAAAAAGGGCATTTTAGATCAAAATAGTGTTTTTGGAGGTAGATTGAGTGTTGTACCCTGATATTTTTCAAGGCCTAGATGAGATATTTTGGATGAACAGAGGGCCTTAGTTTGTAGAGGACCGAGACATTTCACAACATTAGTAGTGAGACCTGGGGAAAGACTTATGTGCAAAGAGGAAAAGTTCTGCAAAATTTTAGGTCGAAATGTGGGCAGGCCTAAGGTCTCCAAAAACTTCCATAATGGCTTGCACATAGTATATGGAATTTAGAACAATATAGAGCGATCAAAATAATTTTTGGGGCCTCGAGGAAAATTTTCAGGATCTATAAATATTTTGGCTGGATCGGATCTTTGGCCATAGCAGATATTTAGGGACCTCTTCTAGAAAGGGACCTAGAAAAATTAGTATATTATTTTGGAGGATTTATAAAGTTGGTTGGAGGCCTGAAAAAAGTCCAGAGATAAAACTAAAATTGCTGAAATCTGCTAATTGCAGAAAAATGAACTTTTTGAGAAATTTATTGAGACTTCTAGATATCCAAAAATTATGAAGTTTTATATCCTAGAATTTTTAGAGAATTTTGGTGATTTTTTTTTGGAATTTTGGAAAATCATAGAATTTTCTAAAATTTTCCCAAACTTCGAGCTGATACAGTGGAAATTGCTGGAGGAATTGGGCTTGGATGGCCCAACTCCTTATAGGCTCAACGAGCCTCATTTTTTGGCTTGGAGAAGGAGTCAAGAACAGCCTAGAATGGGACATGTGTCACAAGAAGAATAAAAGCAATGTGAACAAAAGAAACAAAACAATTTTAGAAATTCTATTTGTGTCCCAAACTTCACCTATAAATAAGACCTCCCCCCACCCAACTCTTCATACTCAAACCGTGATCCTCTCTCTCTTGGTGCTCTCCCATCCCTCTCTTAAAGTAAGCCCATTCCAGTGGAAATTTGAGCTGTCTCGGCCAGCCCTTCGATCCAAGTAAGTTCTGGTTTCCTCCCTCTTTTGAATTCTTTTATTTCCCAACAGTTATTAGAGTAGTATAAGGGGAGGTTCTGTCTAATTAGGCAAGCCTATATAGTGAACCTAATGGGAGGTTCTATCTAACTATCTAGGCCAAAACAAGTCTTCCTAAGGGAAACTGTTGTCCAATTTTTTAGAAGTAATGTAGTATTTCTTAAGGGGAGGAGCTGTCTGATTCTCCCAAACTAAGATAGTATTTCCTAAGGGAGAGGTTGTAACATCCCAAAATTTTGGGCTTATACTTAATTGTAGTTTAAGATTATTTATTCAAGAGTTAGAATAAAATAATACAAAAAAAGGATAATAGGTATCAAGTTCCAAAACAATAAAAATTTATTAAACTAATTAGTCTATAAAATAAAGTAATGCAAATGAAATACTTTCTTAAAATAATTATTTTAAACATATGAGCATGTGTTTAAACTTATCTTACTATTTGGAAGAAAAAAAAAAGAAAATAGAAATAAATGGCCTAAATATTATCAAATTTATTATTTTATCATTTTCTTAAAAAATATTTTTTTGAATCAAAAAAGCAAACCCTAGACCTTACCTATATAAAGCTACTTTTTCCCTCACTTCTTCACACTCTTCCGCAACACCCCACCAGAACACAAGGTATATTGTGTTTCTCTCCACTTTTCTGGGTTGTGGTCTTGTCAAAATAAATTTTTAGACTTCCTTCCCCAGCGCATCTTTCCATGAGTGTTAAGTGCATTTAACTTATGGTTAAGGATCAAATTTGGCAAAGAACTATTTCACCAGGGGTGTCCAACACAATTAACTAATTTGGCGTGCAAAAATAACAATGAACAATTTTTTTTTGGGACAAAACTGGCAAGACTGTTAAATACACTTAACGGCCGTTAAGTGTGGGTCCCACTACCTATTATTTTAATATATTTTTAAAAGGT
>JBAGKO010220007.1:0-12599 GCA_037177275.1 Acacia concinna
GTGCGATCCATGTAGCCGACCCCACCTAGTGGGATTAAGGCTTTGTTGTTGTTGTTGTTGTTGTTGTTGTTGTTGTTGTTGTTAATTGAGATACTCTCTTATTGTGAATTAAGATACTCTTATTGTTAAAATCCAGTTGCATTTTCATAATTTTATAAAAAAAAGTACAAAATGACTTATTTTGAATTTTCAGATTTCGTTGTACTGAACTGTTTTTTTTCCTATTTCCTTTATCTTTTTTTGCAATTCTCCCATTAATTTTCATGTCTTGCTCCCAAAAAAATGGTACGGTGTAGCTTAAAAAAACTAGTAGTATGTTATATACTTTAGAGACAAACAAATTTATATTCTACTGGTAAAATCGCGTTTGTTTGGACAAGGTATAGTATAATCACTTTAAAGTATAAACCAACTAATTCAAACGCATAATGAGATGAAAATGTTCTAAACACGTAATGTTTATTTTTGGAAAAATTGAAAATAAAGGATGAAAGGACTAAATTAATTTCAGTCAATGATTAAAGTATTCTAAAATTTCATTGCAGGACTAAGGAACAAAATAAAATAAGTTTTTCAGGTAAAATGACAATAATGCCCTTTACTTCATGAACAAGTGTAATCCTCCAGTGAACCAATGTACCATTATTCATAAATAAGTGAAATCTTATTAATGAACATTACATTAATTTCTAATTGTCAAGGATATTCATTTGTTTTTAGGAGGATTTCACTTGTTCATGAGGTAAGATGCATTATTGCCTTTTTACCTGAAAAACTTATTTTTATTTTTATTTTTAATCCTACGATAATGAAATTTTAAAATATTTTGGCTTTAGATTAAAATTAATTTGTTCCTTGGCCCTTTAATGAAATTTACCCCTTATTTTTAGTTCCTCAGCAGAGGCTTGATACAGAACACAACTATATTAATATAGTTTCCCATCACCTTCGCTTTCGCTAACAGTATTCTCCTCCTCACTCCGTTCCCACGCAGAGAAATTTCTTTTACTGTCAGAACTAGCTAGCTGCTGCCATGGACTTGGTCATCGAGAAAACCAACGGTAACTGTGATTGCGATTTCCTCAGCGGCCTCTATCCGGCTGACCGCGGCCGCATCAAGATCAATCTCACCAAAGACAAGATGCCTGGTCTCATCTCTTGCCGTCGTCAATTCCGCCGTTCCCAGCCTCTCAGAGGAGCCAGAATCTCTATTTTTTATGAAATGAACACTCTGCCCACCTTCCTCACCAATACCCTAACTGATCTTGGAGCCGAAGTTTTCCCTTGCAAGGGTAACATCTTCTATACTCAGTATTTCGCCGAGGGCAACATATATTGGCCCCGTTCTTTTGAGATTCATCGTGAGAAGCACTGGAGGGATATATTGCGTGCTCTTGATTGTGCTCCTAATATGATTGTTGATTACAGTGGCGACGCTACCCTCTTGATCCACGAGGGTGTGAAAGCTGAAGAGATTTATGCCAAGACTGGTCAGATGCCAGACCCGTCTTCTGCACCTAATCCTGAGTTGCGGATTCTTCTCACTATTATCAGTGAAGGGTTGGAGAGTGAACCCATGAAGTACCATAATATGAAGGAGGGACTAGTTGGTATCTCGGTAGAGATCGCCACTGGTGTTGAGAGGCTTTTACAGATGCAAGCTAATGGAACTCTCTCGTTCCCTGTATTCAATATCAGCGACTTTGTCACCAAGAGCAAGGTAACTAGCTATCAGATACAATTTGTAGTTTAGATTTATTTCAGAATTGATAAAATTTTGTTATTAGCTTTACAGCAGCTTACAAAAGTCAACCGTAGAGTCAGTGATCTTCAGATCAATTGAGTTTAAATCTCGATCCTTTTACACTTGGCCAAAAAAATACAACTTCTACTTGCCGTTAGAATCCATTTTTTGAGGCAAATGTTGGTCGGCGCAGTTGTTCTCTCTCATTGTGTCGATTGTTCGTCGGCTTATTTGATTTACAAATTGTGCTTTGTTTGACTTTTCAACAGTAGGTACGATTATATTGGATAAGCTATTATTTGTAAAATTTAAACCACCACCTTATTTAAATATTTCAACATGTACTTTGTTTTTAATCAAATGAAGTCTTAAGATTCGTTTCAATGAGATATAAATTATGTGGGTGTATGAATATAAAGAAGAAAAAGGTGAAACGTCTATTAATAATTAATCAGATATGTACAAGGCTAGAAGGAAGATTTGTTTAGCAAATAATTCCAATTATATTTTATATAAGCACCCATCCTTTTTACCATGCAAATTTAATTTTATTAAAACTGTTTTAATTCGACTAAGTTTGATAGCTTACTTTATATGTAAACTTGATGGTGTACATGTATGTGAATTTAATTTGAATTATATTTCAATTCATTTGTTTCGCCATAATAGTGGATTATAAAAATAAACACACACACACACACTCACTCACACTTTTTTGGTAATGATTATATATACACTTTTAATGGCTACTTACATGAGTAACTAATATAAAAATTAAACAAGGGGTTTATTTTAGTCCAAAATATATACAAGACTTCAATTTGCTTTGTTCTTCAAATTTATAATATTTTTTCCCAAAATATCTATTGAATGCACCTATTAATTTAAAGGATTTTCATTAAGGGCTATATAGTTCTAATGTAATCCACAATATAAGGTGTTTTTATAAGAATAGATTGGTCCATAATATAAGATATTTTAAAGATAATTAATGCTGACTTTTTCCATTTTGTCATTGTAATTAATGCTCATTTTTAATTTGTCCACTCATTAAAATTTCAAACACAATTTTCAATAGAGGTATAAGTGGAAAAAGTTTTAATTTAGGACATATTAAATGAGTTAATTACCACTTTTTGTTTCCTGTAAATTAATTGAAGTACCCTATATTATTGGACCTGATGGAGTACATGAATTGGGAGGTTACAAGTCATTTATCACAAATGACTAATTTAACTAATTTTTGTAACATTCTTAAATTATTTATGTAAGTCTTATATTATTAAGCATCCAGGGTAATATATATATATATATATATATATATATCTGAGACCGAGGAAAATTTGTTCCGAGTTCATAACCCTACATTACTTGAAAAGTATTGCATGTGTAGGAAAACTCAATCATCATTATAATTATATACATCTAATATAGATGTTGTACGTATGCTTGTGTTACAGTTCATTAAGTCATTCGGTGGCGTCTACGCTCTTGGTAGGATAAAGAGAGCCACCAATATGAAGATTTTTGGGAACAAAGCTGTTGTGTGTGGATATGATGATGATGCTATCATGGGATGTGCTATTGCACTGAGAAAGGCTGGTGCTGACGTGGTTGTTTCTGAGGTTGATCCCAACTATGCCACACAAGCTCGCCTAAGTGGTTTCTCAGTTATTGAGAACCTTGACTATGTTGTTCCTGAGGCAGACATATTTGTGACCAATTTCAACCATGGCAATAATATCCATTTGCTTAACCACATAAAGAAAATGAAGAACAATGCCATTGTATATATCACGGATCCAACATTTCACCATAATAGCAGCACCTACTCTGGACTGGAGCAATACTTTTCTGGTATGGAGAAGACCATCCTTGATTGCCAAACTGACAAATGGGTCTGTTCTGACACCAACTCATGTGTCATCGTATTGAGCAACATAGGATACCCTGATCTTATGTTGTCTTGGTCTTATACAAGCCATGGGGTTGCCATGCTTGAATTCTGGAGCCAGAAAGGGACTGGCAGTTACGTCGGAAAGGTTTATGCTTTGCCTGAGCATCTTGAGGAGAGGGTGTCATACCTTCACCTTGACGATCTTGAGGGCGTGACGGCGGCCAAGAAAGAGACCATAGGACTTGCTGCTGCTCATTTCTTTGTGCCGACTCGAGGACGGGAAAATCCGTTCACCACTACTACAACTGCTGAATCAATGAATATGAGCAAGATATTAACCTTGCTTATCCAAGTTTTTCCCATTATTGGCTTCGTGGTTTATGCTTTCAACAAGGTTACCAGAGCTGAGTTCACATATTCTGCTACTTGGGGTAACTAAATCATTCCGGTGAGAGAGAAAGTGACGATCTGAAGTTAATTTGATTTTGCAACATATGAGGATATTTAGGCTTTTAGTAAGTCTTTTTTCTTTTAAAAAAATAAGTGAAGTTTTAATTGGGTCTCTATCTCTTTGTGAATTCTCTATAAAATAAACACCTTTATCTTTGTCCCGCAGAATCAGTTTTCTATTGTGGAAAATTCAGCACTCAGATCCACATGCTTAATTTTTCTTCCCTTTTGAATGCATATATATTGATTTGGGTTAAAAAACATAACGTTGAAAGCTATATTTTTCTTATGTTTTTATAACTGGATGTAGCTGATCTTTCACGCATTAAATCAAACACAAAAGGATCCTGATAAAATAAGCTATATTGTTCTATATATTGTTAACTTATAAATAGTGTCTTTTCATTATAGATTTTTCAAACTTTATCTAATGATAACAACGTAATTGAAAATGATTATTTTTTCTTTGGCTTTATTAGTAGATTATATTGGTGTATGATGAATAGCTCTATGAGAATCAACTCATTAAAAAGAATAAGGGAGAATTACATTGAGGTTCTAAATAAAAAAATTAATATCAGAAAGGTTTCCATTGACAAGTGAGGAGCTATTATTGATAAGTTGAAGAATTGTATTGACAAGCTGAGGAGATAGCTGAAACTTGTCAAAAAATTAATTTCCTTACTTGAGACCTCAATATAATTCTCTCTAATAAGGACCAGTCCATTGTGTGGTTTGGGGGTTTAGTCTTATATTATGTTTGGATAGAGAGAAAAGAGGGAAGTAATGATGAAAAAAAATGAGTATTAGGTTTGAAAAATACCATGAATAGCTAGTAAAGAAATTTACTATTTTTAGAATTTTTCTCTCCTAATTTTCTCTCTATCTAAAGTATGAACAACATAATCCTCACAAACAATTTGAGGGAAAAAATTAATATAAAAAAAAACACCATGAACCATTTATCTCAATGAAAAATCGATGGAAAATTAAACTCCAGAGGAGTGAAATTTATGGAAAGAATGAAATAGTGAATATCAAATTAAATCTGGGTAAATCAAAAGAGATAAAGCTTCTCCATTAGATGTAGTAAATCCGGATACTCCCCTGTGGAGATCCAGAGAAATCTACATACGTGAAATTGCTACAATAACTTACTAATTTAGATTGAGATGGTCTTTTGAGATTAATTCTAATGGGTCCCAAGTCACCATTTTCGTTGCATCCAATTGCCTAAAATCACCAGCATACCTCTATTCTTTCTCACAAACGACGTCTGGTGCAAAGAGACACAAACGCACTCGATGATCTTAATGTCGCGGTTATTTGAGAAGATAGTGTCGCTTGATTCAAATTCGCTACTCCATAGATCATCAAAGGTGGTCAACGCTCAATTCATATATGCTGCTCCAACGTTCAGCAAAGGTGGTTGACACACTATCCCAATTTGGTGGCGCTTCAAAGATCATCAGAGGTGGTCACAATTGGGATTGAAGAAGATGAGGGATTAAAATTTTCTTTTCAATTTTTTCTTACTTAGAAATGATTTGAAAAGAAATGGTGAGATAAATTCTCCGTCATTGCATTTTTTTAATGGAAAGATATATATTGACATAAAATTACAAGATTAAAAAATATTAGACCAGCAGGTTAATAGTCTGCAAAATCCCTCTTGATTTAGTGGTGTGAGTGATCAGAATATTAATTAATTGTAAAAGCCTCAGAGTAAAGATTCGTTCCTAAATACAAAATGGTTTTTATTCTCCCATAACTTCCAACGAAGAATGCTAAAGAGAAGCTTCCAATGGAGACCTTTGAGTTGTGGGTTTGATTGGAGCCACTCTATGAAGGGTTGGTGGAAGAAGGGAATGAACTACTTCCCTTGGTAGAAGGTGTAATCAATAGCTATGAGTAAATGTGGAATACCTAAGGATATAGTCAAGGTCTTCTGAAGTTGCTTGACACCTACTGCATGATCTAGCAAAGAACATGCCTTGCCATAGTTGTTTTTGTATTGGTGAGGAGTTTTTCCTAAACGGTCAACCAAAGAAAAGTCCGAACTCTCTAGATCCCCAGCCATTGCTAGATCCACTTCCAAATTTTGTCATGTTTGTTCCACTGTGACTCCTTAGAGGGTCCATAGCCTTTGTGGGTCCAATACCAGGTATCAACATGTGTTGCATGTGCGGGATGGAGGTGGGATATATTCTTGTTTGGAAAAGAGAATTCAGGCTTGGAAAATTTCCTACACTACAAATGGTTAATTTCACATCAACCCAAGTTGAATATTATAACACCATTAGCCAAGATCATGAGAGTGGGAGCAAGAGCAACCAAGCAATTAGCAAGCACTGGTGATGGTGTTGCAGTCTGTGGTGGTTGTCAGATTTGAGTTAGTCCGTTGGAGTGAGTAATAGAAAACGTGGGGAAAATGGAAAAAATTGATGGAGTGAGGGTGGATGGATGGTGCAGAGCGTGGTAGTGGTGGTCAAAGAGAAGTTAGTTAAGTTGATTAATATGGTATATATTTTTTAAAAGGTAAAGAAGAAAAAACATACATGTGATTTTTTTTTCAAAATGCATTCAATACCAAGTGCTTTTTTTTTTTGTGCAACAGTGTTTATGTGGTTACAAAACTGTGGCAACAATACATATTGACTGTTAAGTTTGACTTTTTTTTGCTTTTAAGACTTATTACGTGAACGATGACTCAGCTAATGTTTTAGTCTACGTGACATTGAATAAAAAGAAAAAATTAAAAAAAAAATCACATCTACCAGATGATATTAATTTATTATTTTAAAGAAAAAAAATGCTTCACTTGCTTAATGTTGGATTTAGAGAACTGTCACTTCAAAGTAATTCATAGATAATAAATAAATATTATTCGGTAGATGTAAATTGTTTTTGTAATTGCAGGCAAAAAAAATTGCTTTTGTAATTACATAGTCACTGTTGCACTAAAACACACCTGGTGTTGGATGCACTTTTAGAAAAATCACATGTATTCTTGCACCTTTACCCAAAATACCATAATCATATTTAATTCTCTCATTTCCCTCTACAGCTTGATTATTGTGGAAGGGTATTAATAATGGTAAATTAGGAAAATATTGATAAATATAAAAAATATATCTTATATTTAGTATTAAGATCAACTCTCTAAATATCTGATAGGAGTTTGGGGAGTATTTTTACAATCTCTCCATATGTGTACGGTGTTCTCTCTCAAGCACTCCAAAGGTCAATCCTCAATATTAGAAACTCCTCTCTTAGCTTTGAGTGCTTCAGCAGATAATCACTCATGCATTATTTAGAATTTGATATTTTTAGGAACGCTAAGTTTACAGAATTTCCTACATTGGTTCCCAGCTAGCAGTCATGTTCCTGAAAATCCTACGATTTGCTATTTGTTTGTTTGTTTGTTTTTTTTTTTTTTGCTTTTTCTTTTTACCTCTTCCTCCTTTCAACATCCAAGTGCAAACGTCTACATCCAAGTGCAAACGAGAGGTGCCTTTTCAAGCTTCACACACACCTGGAATGATAATTTTGTTGACTGTCATAAGTAGTGGATTTTGGGGTTTATGCTTGGATTGAAAATCTGATTGGGATTTGGTCATTTGATATGGTTCCATGTGGCTTAATTAAATGTTAGGGGACATACACAATACACAGCCACCATCACAATATTTACACTCTTTCTCCCCAAGGCATCCTCTCCCTCCTTTGATTCATTTAGGGGTTGTTTGGTATGAGGGAAGGGAAGGGGAGGAAAATAAAAATTTTAAGAGTTGAATTTAAAGAAATGAGGTTATAAAATTTTAATAAAGATAAAATGTAATATAAAAAAGTATGAAAAAATAATTTAAAATTTTTAACCCCACTTCTTTAATTTTGTAAAATTCAATTTATAAAAATTTTCCCTCTCTTCTTCTCCCCTCCAAGTTCCTTATACCAAATTACAAGTCCGGATTTTACAATCTGTCCCAACTCTTTGATTTAAGGTAAAACATCCTTTCTGATTTTTTTATGTTTTACAAAAAATAATTCTTTAATATATGTTATTTTTTGAGTAAAATATATCAACATCACCTCTATTTAATCAAAATTATAGATACCTTTGTTCTATTTTAAAAACCTATATGAACTTCCTTTAAAATCAAAATTTATGTTGCATAAATCTTTCCTCTAATTTTGTTATTCAACTTCTATCCACCCTATCATTAGTTGACTGTTAAATCATAAGATTGACTCATTGTTTTGACCTAACTACCCTTCTTGAGCATAAATATTACTTGATGATTATTTAATCTTTGGCCCCAAAAATAATCATTTAATTACATATCTTTATCCAAAATTAATAACTAATGTTATAATATATTTTAATTTTTTTTCCCACAGTGTTAAATCTTTTACTATATTACAAAATAATTAATTCCATCATTTAAATTTATTTTTCAATAATTTAAATATTATTTTTTATTAAAAAATATTTATGACGTAATATTTTTAATATATTTGTTTGCTAAAATGTTTTGCAATCATATGTATATTCAATCAAATTATAAAATGATATACTTTTGACATCCTTGTATTAATATATTCTGACTAAAATTTCATCCAAAAAATATTATGAATAAAAATTTAAAATATATATTTTTTAAATATGTTTGTTAAAAAAGTTACTTAAATTTTCCATCGATTTGTTTATATTTTTCACATAAAAAATTACTTAATTTTTGTTTTAAATTTAGTAAAAAAATTAAAGAGATCATTAATACATATTAATGTTAAAAGATAAATTAGGGATTTGGTATAATGAGGGATAAATCACTAAATAAGACTTATTTTAATATGATTTTCAATTAAAAATATGCTTTGAGAATTTTTAGAGTATAAATTAACAGTGTTAATGATTTAGACTAAAGTGTATGTTTTTAAAGTGGAGGGATGTCTATTTAATTAAAGAAAAATAGAAGGGTGCTTAAAATATTTTACCCTTATTTTTTCAAAGTAATAATTTTTTATTTCTTGCCATCCATAATAACTTTTGATTTATTTTAGGCTCTTAAAAAGAAAGGGGAAAACTGTTTCACCAACCCAGCCAAGTTAAGCTTACGGGTATGAAAAAAACAAAAATTAAATTTTGAATTATAATCTCAAAATTAACAAATTTTTAACATATTAGAAAGTTAAAAAAAATATTATGATTAAAATTTGGAGGTATGATTTTTTTAGCCCATCATATACATGTTTAAATAATTTTAAAGTTAGAGTGGGGCATTTTGGTAAAACAAAAGACCAAAAGTCAAAATTAACCATCAACTAAAGGGTTTGGGTGGATAGAAATAAAATATCAAAATATAAGGGAGGTTTGTGTAACTTACATTTTAATTTTAAAGTAGTCTATATGGGTATTTAAAATAGAGGGGAGCTCTCCATAATTAGGTCAAAGGGTAGTAAGTAGTTTATTCAAAAATAATTGGCAATCTAACAAGTATATTTAGTTACTTGACAATAAGAAAACAAATAAGAGAGAAAAACACAAAAATACAACTGAAATAAGTAAAAGATAAATAAGTTTTGCAGTTGTTAATTAAAATATTTAAGGTGTTTATATATTTACTTTCACACTTTTAATATATTAATTTATAACTACAAAAATTATTTGTCTTTGACCTATTTGAATTGTATTTTTGTGTTTTTTTTCTTTTGTGATGGTAGTAAAAGACACTTGTTTTTTTACACTTTTTTTTTTTGGAGTACAAGTTTTTATGCAAATAAGTGTCATTCTTTATAAGCAAGTGTACAAGTTTCTGTGCACCAAGTGTTTCTTATCTAAGGCTTCCGTTTCAACTCTTCCACCTCATTCATATTTTTTTTTTATTTATCCAATACAGTTGGGAGCAAAATTATTGGGGAGTTGGGTTATTCAATAAACATTGAATTAACGTTGGAGGTAGTAAATTATAATTAGTCGACTAATTAATCATCAACTTTACACATGAGTTTATCATATTATTTAGCTGTAAAAGATAGTAGATTTCTCACCAACTAACAACCGTATTTAAAACATCAAACACCATCGAAGCTAATATTTACACAAGACATCCAGCATAAAATTTCCTTTACACAAAACAAAACCTTGAAAGAAAGTTAATTGATTGATGCCTGACTAGGAATATACTCATCAGCACAACATCCCATAGATGACAAGGATGATTTCTTCACTTAGTTGAAGAGCTATTCGTCCCAATATTTAAATTTGAATTTCCCATCAATGCTCCAATAAATTTTGTGACATTGTGAAGGTCATGTTTCTGCCAAATTGCAAATTCTTGCCAAAAAAAAAAAAATGAAAGTAAAGCAGTAGTTTCAGCTACTCTACAGTACTTATGACACCATCCTGGCATCCTCCACCCAGTTCAATATTCTCACTGTAAGTCCATGGTTATCATAGGAATCCTATAGATAGTAAATAGGCCCAACTCCCAATAGCAAAAGTATATCAGATATCTAACTTTGCCGAATAAGTTGGGAAAATGGCAATAAGCTCCCAAGGACTAAATATATTTACTAAAAAGTCCCACCAATTTTATCCTTTACGAAGAAGTCTCAAGGTCCAAAAGAATTAATTAACAACTTAGTAGGTCCAATTGACAACTTTGATAGTGAGTTTTAACAATTTCGTAAGAACATTTTAACAAAGTGCACATGGGCGTTGTAACAACTTAGTAAGCCTAATTGACAACTTGGTAGGTTCAATTGACAACTTTGACAACGAGTTTTGACAACTCTATAAGAACACCTAGGTGCACTTGTCAACACATGGTCACATAATTGTTAAAATATTCTTACGGAGTTGTCAAAACTCGCTGTCAAGGTTGGGAAATGGATCTACTAAGTTGTTAATTAGGCCTACTAAATTGTTACAACGCCCATGTGCACTTTGTTAAAATATTCTTATGGAGTTGTCAAAACTCGCTGTTAAAGTCATAAATTGGGCTTATTAAGTTATTAATTAATTTCTTAGGACCTTAGGACCTCTTGATAAATGATAAAATTGGTGGGATTTTCTAATAAATATGTTTGTTCCTTGGAACTTATTGTCATCTTCCCAAATAACTTTCCACTGCACCCTTTTTAAGTCTCTCGAACCTTAGTTATGAACTTGTCTAAAAGTTGACCTAAGTGCTTTTGCATTAACGGAATTCGGTCATGGTAATTTTACATATTTTGATATCCATTATTTGAAAAATATCTAAAAAATAAAGATATAAATAATTATAAATAACATATCTTGTCATGGAAAACAAAAATTATTTATAATAGACAATTTTTTGCTGCAAATAAATTAAAACCCAAAATCATATTAATAAAAAAGAAATATTGTTGAAGTTATGGAGTGGTGTGGTGGTAGCCGACTAAAATTGAAAAGAAAAAAAATACTTTAATTATCATTAAAAATTAAATGATGTTTCTAATTGAGAAAAAAAAAAGACTTAAAAGTTTGAATATAATAAAGTGTGTGTGTGTGTTATAATTTTAGGTTTATATTGGCATGAAGTTAAAATATGAGATATGAAAAAAAAAAAATTGATCTTAGGATATCGTGTCTAAGCTAAATAGAGATTCTAATAGTGCAGAGAATTCAAAAGTTTAGTCATAACAAGCATTTACACTAAGGTACAAAAAACCAGACCAGCTAAAGAATCGGTCACAATATGGGTTCAGGGTTCAAATGGTTCAACCGGGTCATACCGGGGGTTCAACCAGCCATGGAACTGACCATATTAAAATATTATAATTTAATTGAAAATGATAAAATAGCAAGATTAACTTATATAGTGTGTTCAAAATAACCAAAGTTAGTTAAGTATCATCAAATTAAAACAAAGTTATTAAAATATAAGGTACAACATATCAAAGTTTAAAAATGTAAGTATCACAATCACAAATCATCTATAATCCTTTTAACTAATCATCATCTAAACCAATATCAAAATCAGCTGGAGATGGATTATCACAGGCTTGATTAGGCAAAGCAGAAGAAGTGGTGAGATTATCATATTCATTCAAAGCAAGGGGCTCAAGAATATCCATATCTTCGTCACCTAATCATATGAATGAGAAAAATTAATATAAGTAACTGAGTTGGAGAAAAATAATGTGGACAAATTGGATCATAAATTAGTGACAAAAATGAAAATAATAAATAATAATAGTATGTAGAAACCTTCAATTGCCTGATCATCAAGAGGTAGTGAACTTGCAATTCCTTCACTGGCAATGGTGACGAGACCTTAAAGATCCTTCACGTCGTCATCATTAAACTCTGTAGTGGGTTCTTCATCAATGACCCAAAAATCTATTTTATCAATAGATTCATAGTCAATAGGGTCAGAGCTTGCCACCGCCTTTTTCAATGTAATCCTTCAAATGATAAACAAAATTTTAGTTAAAAATATCTATGTTAAATTAAAGTATTTTTCATGATATATAAAATCA
>JBAGKO010220066.1:0-12596 GCA_037177275.1 Acacia concinna
TGAACATCCACATACTACAATATTTGTAAAACATGTTAACCCAACTTCTCTCATTTCTTGAAATGCAACTCAATTTTTTTTTTTTTTACCTCCGCTCACTTTCCATCTCCGTAGCAAACAAGTTTTAATAGAACCACACAATTAGAATAGGGCCAAAACTCCCAAGTTTTGAAGTCATGGATGCATGCAAGGAAGAAAGTTCAATTGAGGGTGTGTTTTTTTGCCAATAAAGGCACTAACAGTATTGAACTGAAGTAAGTGGGAGTGTAAATCAGAGGGAAGGGGTTGAGCGGTAAGGACTCATTCTCCCTTAACTAAGTTTGGAATTCGACTCCGCTTGGGAATGAAAAATTATTACTAGCCAGCTCTCTCACCCTTTGAGGTGCCTACCATGGGCGATCCAAATTAGTCTGGGTCACCGATAAGTCAACGATTTACAAAAGCGCATGTCTGGAAGACCGGGTGCTTCACGCAAAAAAAAAAAAGCAAGTGGGAGTGTCATTAAGCAGGGGTCTTTGGAATATTCCACTTCAATACTGTCCGAGAGGAAAGTGTGATGGGGGTCAGGAAGTAGTGGTAATTGGAATGTTGCAACTTCTTTAGTGTCCGAGCTTCTGATTGGCCAGTCTACATATGGACTTTTTTTGTTTTTGTTTTTTTTTATTGGATGACATATATGGACTTTTCTTAGAAGACGGTAAACAAGACCGTGTTAACCCCGCGTAGACGTAGTGCTGTAATACAGTGACGTTATGCCAATACCTATCCCTTATTCATCCTTTGGCGTGACCTATAGTTAGTGCCTGATGTTGACGTTAGGGCGTGTTTGGTATGAGATTTGGAAGGGAAGGAGAAAGTTTTATGAATTGGATTTTTAAAAAAATAATAATAATTCAAGAATTGTAATTAAAAGTGTTTAATTAATTTTTCTTACTCTTTTACTCTACATATACTTTTATTAAATTTTTATAATTTTATACCTCTATTTTCTTTAAAAAAAATCTGACTCTAAAATATTTTCCTTCTGTTCATTTTTCCTACTCTCCCCTCACCTTATACCACACAAAACATGTGCCAAGGAGGGAGAAATGAAGGAGAGGTAGGTAAGAAATATTAATTAAACTTATAATTGTAATTTAAATATTTTATAAAATGGGGGTGGCGCGATCCATTTTGTTAAAAATATGTGGTTAGAATATGGCAGGTCTCAGATGTATGGACCATTGCCTTGATTATTATGTAAGGATGCTAGAATTTGTGGTTAGAATATCTAAATTGAAGGACATAATTGATTTCTTCTGGCATATCATCACCTAAATAATTATTTTATAAAATAACATTAATAATAATTAATTAAATTAATATCGGAATAATATGTTCTTACAATTATTTTAAAACATCTGGAACAATTTTCAGTGATTCATGAACAAGCTACCAATTTTATAATTTTGGCACTCTTCTTTAGCACTTGTTTTTTTTAAAAAATTAAAAATATAAATATTGGTGCCAATTTTGAAACTTCAATTTCCCGCTGACTTCAAAATATTTGTAGCAGTTTTTAAAACCATTATAAATAATAGCATCAAAATTCAAACCTCTTTTTTCTATATGTGTAGCGGTTTTTACAAAATACTTTAAGACATTTGATTCGTAGCTGTTTCATGAACGATTGCTACAATTCTTTGTAGCAATTACAAACCCCGTATTGTTGAAGATCCAGAAGGCAAAAGAAAACAAAGCATTAAGGAGTTAAGCTGACTAAAAGTGTTGGTCCCACTGATTATGTGTAAATTTCTAACCGGTGATTTTTTAATTGTTTTTTAATAAGTCAAAATAAAACCACTTTTACATATTGATCTCATAAATTGAAAAAAAAAAAAAGCTTCTAAAAAGTTAAAAATAAACCCACACTTAAAATAATGGGTGACGGAAGGAAAGGGGATGAGAGGAAAATTTTTAATTAAGAAAATATGTAAGATTAATAGGTAAGAAAATTAATTAGAATCTTTTGACTAAACTTTTATAATTTTATGTAATCAAACTCATTAAAATTTATGAGAATTTCAATCAGAGACCACATAAGGCAAATTATTTAAAATTGCTCCAAAACTTTCTTAAACATCACTTAAGGACTAAAGACTGACTTAAAATTAATTTTGTATAGTGAAATGATTAAATTGCCCTTATTTTCAATTAAATATTTAAATAATGTTTTTTTGCCACCTCTGGTAGGCCCCACACTAGGGCCTAGCAAGCAGCAGGCTAACCTCTGACGTAGGTCCCACTGGAGGTGGCAAGACAAAATTAATTTCTGGCTAAAGGGAGAGTAGGATTTCAAACCCCCTAAAAGAATAAGAGGAGACACAGCCATATATGCACTTAAATATATTTATATTAAACTTAAGTCCCTATTCACTTATATTCTAATGAACAAATGTGTTATACATCACAAACATGTAAAAGGCCTGGTGAACAATTCAACTTTTTTTAGTAAAAAGATAAATAATAATAATAATAATAATAATAATAAGAGCAGCAAATGTGTATATATATATATAATAAACTTAAGTTTCTACACACTTACATTCTAATAAACAAATGTGTTGTACATCATGATTATGTACAAAGGCCTTGTGAACAGGTCAATTTTTTCATTAACAAGATAAATTAATTTAAATAATAATAAAAGCAAATGCCTTACATCCTATTTAGTTAATATATGCAATACAATATATATATAATAACCTGATATCCCTATCCACTTTTCATTATCATTAACAAGTGTGTTGCACATCATAAATAAATAGAAAAGTCACGTGAACAAGTCAAATATCTTATTCTTTAATAGAATAATTTCTTTTATTGATAAAAATATTGACTTGTTTATGGGGTATTTTTACATGTTCGTGATATGTAATACACTTGTTTATCAGAATATAAGTGGGTAGAGACTTAAATTTATTATAAATATATATATGTTGTATTGCATATATTAACAAAATAGGATTAAGACATTTGTTTTTTTAATTATTATTATTATTTAAATTAATCTATCTTTTTGTTAAAAAAAGTCGACTTGTTCACAGAGCCTTTTTACATATTTGTGATATGTAATACACTTGTTTATCAGAATATAAGTGGGTAAAAATTTAAATTTAAAATAGATATATTTAAATGCATATGCATGTATGTATGCATGCATGCATGCATGCATATCAAAGAAGAAGCCCAACCCTCTTATTCTTTGGGGGAGGGAGGGTTCAAACCTTCACTTCCCCTTTAGTCATAAATTAATTTTGTAATGTCACTTTTGGTGGGTCTCATGTTAGAGGTCAGCTTGCCGTTGCCGGGGCTTTGGAGTTTGATAGTGAAGCTTTTGCGTGGGGTCCATCGGAGATGGCTATAAAATATTATTTAAATATTTAATTTTTTTTAAAATGAATGACAATTTGATCATTTTACTATACAAAATTAATTTTAAATTGATTTTTAATCTTTAAATGAGGTTTTAGAAAGTTTTTGAGCTAATTTTATATAAATTGCCTTATATAGTCTTTGATAGAAATTTTGCCTTAAGTTTTCTCTTTTCCCTCCCATCACCTCAATTTCCCATACCAAACATGTTTAAATAATTAACGGCACTATCATTCACTTCGAATTTTCATAATGTTTCGATTTATTCTACACTATTATTTATTCTCGCGAACGAAATTTGTTCTATTTAATTTAATTTAGTATTGTTCTCATAAGTAATAAAACATTCAAACCTTACTTTATACATAAATACTATTCCACTCAAAGTTAATTTTTCATTAAGATTTGGAAGATCTATAGAGAAGATCAGGTTTTAATTATACCAACTTTTCGGCCCTCCAAAAAGTCTGCGAACATGAAATGACAATTTTATAGACTAACTAAAACTTTTGCTATGTTCCATATGGGTTTAATTTTCATTTTTTTTCGTAAATTTATATTCAGAAAATCTGTAGATAAGATACTATGATTTTTAATTTTATTTAAATTCACTTTCGTTGGCAATAAAATTAAGTTTAATACGCTATTATGCTGTTGTAGAATTGGTGAAATAAAATATTAATATTAATTAAACAGTAATATAATTTTAATAAGATCTACAATTAGTTTATTATACATTTTCTAACAAAATTTTGGATAATAAAATAATAGTAACTCCAGGCTTAAATATAGACTTTGTTAATTTTTTTTTTAGAAAATTTTAAAAGAGCTAATTATATTACTTTAAAATATATAAATTTGTTGTTTCTAAAATAATACTAACTCCAGGCTAAATACAGACTTTGTTGATTTTTTTTAGAAGATTCTAAAAAAGCTAATTATATTAATTTAAAATATATAAATTTGTGTTTCTCTTTAATATATTTAGTCTAATTTATAAACATAATATAATAATACACAACATATGATATTATTAAATAAATTATTTACCTTTCTTAATCTCTTAAAAAATTAAATAAATCTTATATTTAGAATTAGAGGTATTACTTAAAAATTAAATTATTGTATAAAATATTTCTTTGACTATAATAAAGAATTAAATTAAGATTGTCATGATGAGAGTAAAGGGAAGTGTCTCCAAATTTTAACACGTGAATGAATAACAAACACTATTACAAATTCCCACTTTTTTTTATATCAAATGTTAAGTGTTATACTTAAGGTTTGTTACAACATCAATAAAACCATGGAATGATCATAAGGGATAAAATAGATGCAATCTCAACTTAAATTAGTTCAGATTAGTTCTGAACACATAACTGAAAAAAAAGTTAATTAAAATTAGCTTCATATTCTTGGCAGAAGAAATAAAAAAAAAAAAATAGAGAGAGAGACTCGATCTATCTGTCCAAGAAGGTAAACAATTAAATAATTTGTTCCGCCACTGAGAATAAAAATAATGGAAAATTTTAAAAAAATACCTCCTTAAATTTAAAAACATAAAAAGGATGTTAATATTTTAAAAAGACCCTAAAATATTATAGACTAAATTGAGTTTTTTTAAATTCGTTGACATAAACAGTGACCATCATGAAGTAGCGAAAACCATTACACTTATTGTAAATCTCATTACTCCCATAGCGAAAATTCAATACTGTTCACGTCACATGCATATTCTTCTCTCTCTTTTCTATCAAATGAATAGTATCAGTATTAGTGTCAGATGAATAATGCCGATAAAAGGGAGAGAGAGAAAGTGAGCAGCACAGACTTACGTAAACCATTACTCAATTAGCGAAAAGCTACTATTGTTTACGTCAGCGAATTTTGAAGGGGTGAAAGTGATTAATATGGACTAACGAAATCCATTATTCAATTTACGAAAATTATTACTCATATTATAAAAATCACTATTGTTTATATTAACGAATTTAAAAAATCTAATTTAGTTTATAATACTTTAATATCTTTTTAAAATATTAACATCACTTTTAAAATTTTTGAATTTAGGAAGGCCTAGAAACTTAATTGCTAGAATCTAGATCTGTCCAAGGTGGTAAACAATTAAATAATTTGTTCCGTCACGGAGAATAAAAAGAAACTTCATTGCTAGAATCTAGATCTGTCCAAGGAGGTAAACAATTAAATAATTTGTACCGTCACTGAGAATAAAAAGAAACTTAATTGCTAAGCAAGAGCCTTTCTCATTTATTCGCGTCCTTGGACGATCTTTCCCCTATTTACCCTCCTTCTTGGTCCTATTTACCCCCGTCCCACTAAATTCAAACACAAGAATCATTCGAGAGGAATAGCAGATAGAGTTCGCATAGGATTTTTAAGAGTAAAATAGATTAAATTAGAAAAATATTTCATCTATTTTAAAAATATATGATCGCTTCCAAACTTAAAATATTAAATTATTTATATAATCTATTTTTTTAAAAAAAATTAATTTTTATCCACCAACTATTAGTTGATGGTTTAGCTTCTTCTCAAAACTATATTTTTACTAAAAAAAAACAAACCATATTCAAACATTTATACTAACTAAACAATAAACGACAATTATAATTAGGAGTGTTCATGAGACGAGATGAGATTAGGCATGTATATTCTGTGTTTGTCCCCTCTTAAAAAAAGACCAGTAGAACAAAATTATCATGTGTCCCTTCTTACTCTCGTCGGGATTGGGATGACATTAGAATCGGAATGGGATCGGGACGGTAACTGGATGCCTCGTTTATTTTATATTTTTTTGAAGGCGTTGACCTGTTGATGGGTTTTCTTTTTCTTCTTTTTTTTTTTGGCTAAAAACTAAAATGTGTAAGTTTGAGTTGGTGGATAATTGAAAATATATAATGTAAATAAGTAATCATCCTATTTTTATTTTTAAAATGAAGGCATAATCAAAGAGAATAAATAATTAAATATTAAATTTGATAAGTGTGATAATCATTAAGATTTTCCGTTAATAATAAACTTGATATATCATATATATATATATAAGATTATATAAAAACATCATTCTATATAAATAATACCTATTTTAAAATATACTAGTTATATATTTAATAAAAATATTAGATTTTTTTTGTTAAAAATAAAAATATTAGATAATTATATATTAATTTAAATGATAAAAAGATGATTTTAGGTGGAACAAAATGTCGTAATAGGACAAAGCTTATTTCACGTATCATCTCGTTTCGATAATGATTTTTTTACATCCCATTTTTGTCCAATCCCAAATATTTGAAGATGAGACCATCTCGTCCCAAAATGACCTAGATGGACAACCAGGTAGGATAGAATTGAACACCCCTAATTATAACATATATTCAAAATTTTTAAATTACTAAAATCATATTTTAACACATATTTAATTCAAAATATAATTTAAATTATTGATTTTGAAATATTATATAAATAATTTAAATATGGGTTAATGTGAAAAATTAACCACAAACTATTGTAAGTACAAAAGTAATTATGAATTATTTTTAGAGCAAAATAACTACAAACTTTTAAAAAATGTGCAAAACTATTAAATTACAGTTGCCGTTAATTTTTTATAAAAGTTTTCTACAATAATTTAACGGTTCACTACAATAACTTAACGTGTTTATAACATTTTAAAAAATTTATAATTAATTTTTCATTTTTAATAAAAATTTATTGTTATTTTTACACCTTAACTCTTTAAATATTTGTGCTTTGTACATCCATCGTTACTGCAGTTGATAGATTACATAAACAATTTATGCTTAGTCTTTATCATCCGTTTTGATAAAATTGCACAGACTATAAATATAAATTGAAGAATTAGTACCGTGAATGATAAATTAGTTAACTAAAATTTATTATAATAAAATATTTTTAAAAATATTCTTAATGAAACTAATAACCATGTTTATAAATATATGTGTGTGTATTAAAAAAATAGAGGAGAGTTATCCGTGATTAAGACAACATACAAAGATAGTTAAAGTATTTCACTCACAATTATAATATCATTTATTTTTTCCCTTAGTCCATAAAAAAAATATTTTTAATTACATTAATTATTTATAAGTTTCATTTATTAACTATGTACTTGTTCACCCTCTTAAAAAATAAAAGTGTTTTTGAAAATAAATTAGACTTTTATATAGGAATAGTATTTATTACCAAGGGTTAAAAAACAATAAGGGTGTGTTTGGTTCAACAGAGATTAAGTTAGGTGAGATTTATTAAAGTTAGGTTAGGTGAAGTTATAAACTTATTTGGTTCAAGAAGAGAGGATGTTATGTTTGGTTTCTTATTTAGTTCAAGAGGGTAGGTGAGTAGAGTTAATTTTTAAGTGGATAATTATACCATTTTCTCTTTAACTATTTATATTATTTATTTTTTCAGTTTTTTTTAGTAAAACTAAGATTTAATATTAATGTATGAGCCAAAATTATAAATCATGGAAGGATTATTGTTTAATTCAGAATAATAATTTTTTTGTGATTTTTCTTATCTCTTAATTTAAATTTTATAAATGAGGCATGTAAAAATTTAATATTTATTCTGTAAAAGATTCCAAATTATTTAAAAATTAAAAAAATTTATCATCATCCAATAACAAACATCATTTATAGCTAACATAACAATTATACTCTCATAGATAAATCTAAATATATCTAAAATTTACTTAACTGACTAATATGGAATGTAAAAAATAAAGAAATCATAAATTTATTTTCCATAAAGAGTTTGACTTGGTAAAAGTTCCATAAACTAAAACACACAAATAGAAATATATTATTAAATTGGTGACAGTGACTTAGGGGTGTTTGTTTTCACTTTTGAAACTGTGGTTTGCGCAAGCTGAGACAAAACTCCTCTTACATATTTACCTTGAAATCCGTAAAAGCTATTTTCAAAAGCCAATCCAAACGGACTCAATTTGTGGAATGTTATGGCGGAGATGGTAGCATGGAATATCCTATTTTTACTATGAGCAATTTTGTCTATAAGATGCAAAAATTTCTGAAGCCCAGAAAAATCTCCGATTTTAGGGGTTGAAAGAGTAGGGGTGGGATTGCAATAAAAGATAAAAATTTTCTTCACCCCTCGCCTCGCCTTCTCCCAATCAAACACAATTTTTTATCTTTTAAATCCCGCCTAATTTAATCCCATTTAACTTAACTCCCGATCAAACACACTCTCAATGAGTGGAAGAGAAAGTGTTGATGAGAGAGGGGGAGGGAGGGATGTCACTTGTCAGAGATGAGATAAGAGAAAATGGAACTCTTCGTGCTTAACACGTGGAATTTGGTGGACTCATAAATGAAAGTAACGTTTGTTTGGATGAGTTAACGGAAATTGTATTTTGTTCATTTTAAAAAAATTTATGTATGTTTTTACACTTAAAAATTTTTTTTGATGTCCAATACACCTTTTTTTAAAAAAATGTATACATATTTTTACCCTTAACCCAAAAATCAATATGTACAGAGTATTGCAAAACACAACTAACTAATCATCTGCTACTACTAAGAGTGAATGAGAGCAACTGAGTTAGTGGCGTGGGAAGCAAGGGCAACAGACAACAATATTAAAGTCAAGGCTGAAATCCATAGCGGCATCACTTATGATGATTTCCTCAAAATCCAGATCTTATTCTGATAAGTAAATATTTCTTGTTTAATGGAACATTGGAGTGCAATATTTTTTTTTTAATTTACTGTTATAATGTATTCTATTCGGTCATAATTATAAGATTTAGTTAATTTTTTTAGAAAATACTAATAAAACTAATTATATTATTTAAATCATTAAAATTTATCATTTTCTCATGAACGATTTTGTTTGACTTATAAATTACTATACTCAATTTGGTTCTAATTATAAGGGCCAATTGACTATTTTAAAGAATAATAAGAAAGCTAATTACATTATTTTAAAGCGTTAAACTTTATCATAATATATTTACATGTAATAAGACTCCCTCCAATCTTAATTGTAAGACCCAGTTGATTTTTTTTAGAGATATTAAGGAAGCGAAAAAAGTCATCTAAGTCTTATAATTAGGACCGGAGGTAGTAGAAATATCATAATATATTTACATATAATAAGACTCCCTCCAGTCCTAATTATAAGACCTAGTTGGTTTTTTTAGAGAGATTAATGAAGTGAAAAAATTCACTTAAGTCTTATAATTAGGACCGGAGGTAGTCGAAATATCATAATATATTTACATATAATAAGACTTCCTCAAGTCCTAATTATAAGACACAAATGGTTTTTTTATTTAAATATTAAATATTTTAAGTTTTTATTCTTAACTTTTGTTAAAATTAATTTTTTTTCTAGTATATTTTTAAAATTTTATATATTTATAACATATTTACTAATATTCATGTCCCTTTCAGTCGTTTACCACAATAAATTATTTTTTTAACATATTAACCAAACACATTTTACTTTTATATAAGTCACTTATATTACTATCAATATAAACATATATAATCTGACTCATATCTAATCTAATTTATCTATAAATTCGATTATAAATAAATCACTTACCTCCCATTTATTTCAAAGACACTCTAAAAGATTGATACCTATAAAGGCTCTTAGTACGAGACAGGCCAGCTATGGAGGCAGAAAAAGATACACAAGTAATTGCAACAACTTACAACTTCAATCCTCGTTTTATTTTTTTATGCCAACCAACTTAAAGCGTTTTATTTAAGCCAACGTGTCTGAGCTTATCAGTTTCTGTTTGCCTTCTTCCTCCTCCATTGTATCACACAGTGCTCTTCCTTTTGTCTCTGGCAACAACACTACAAACACACCACTCATCCACATCACCAATCCAAACACGCCATAGCACCAAAACTTGTTGCTCCTTCCGGCAGCCACAAGCACCGGACTCACCGCCCCGCCCAGCACCAATGCCTGTCTCGCCATGGCCAACGCCGAGTTCCTCACGCATGTCGGAAACAGCTCCGTCGTAAATAACAAGTATATATTAAACGCAGTGCAAATGCAGAAAAACGACACCAACTCAAACCCGATTTCCAACTTGCTCCATGTTCCCCCTAACTCCATCACCGATAGGAGACTGAAAATTCCACTCATGATCATCAGTACCAAAATAGCGCTTCTTCTATTCAACTTGTCGATCAATATCAATATTAAGAGGGACGATGGTAGCTCAGATAATGCGTTAAACGTGACACTCAAATAGAGGTTAAACGACAGCGTTCTAAGACCCAGTGGCATCCCGTGATAAACCACTCCAATACCAAAACCTATCACCATAACGGCTGAGATTCTTCTTGAAGCCCATTGCTTCTGCATCAAAACCTTCAGCGCCGAATACATATTCATATCATCGCCCGAACTTCCCTCAGTGTCTGGCACTTTAGAAATGGCTAAATTCAATGAACTTTGAGATAGTGATGTGATGCATCGTAGTGTGTTGACGGCTTCCTCTTTCATTCCTCGTACGAGGAGCCACCTAGGAGACTCATGCACGAGGAATTTTACCAATACGCAATATAATATTGCTGGGATGGATGTGTATAAGTAGAGGTTTCTCCATGAGGAGTTTCTGTTTAAGTAAGCCATCGCGGGGAGTGAGAGGAAGCCGCAGAAGAAGCACAAGAATCCCATGATGCCCACCTGGCTGCGCCACCGCTTTCCGACAAGCTCGGTGGCGAGGACGAGGGAGGACGTAGTTATGGTGGCTCTACCAAAACCAGAGAGAAACTTCAGACAAGAATATACCCAAATGTTGGGAGAAAAGGCTGCGAAGAATGAAGAGAGTGACATCAAGAGACAAGAATAAAAGAGCATCTTCCTGCGGCCCAAAGACGTATCAGCCAGAGTGGACAGGGCAACGCCGCCGACAAGGCAGCCGATGAAGAAGGAGGAGGCTGGGAGGCCCGTGAGTATGGGGTCCTCTGGATTTAGGTCCCACTCCGAGATGGTGGAGAAGGGAGATCCGCCGTGGCTGGCAGGGGAGGACGGTAGGGGTTGGGTGTCGGTAAAGACGGAGATGAAAGTTTGTTGGCAATCGAAGATCCATGCGAAAGAGACGAGAAGCGCTTGGAGGAATTGGGAGAGGTTGAACTCTGATAAGCAACGTTCGACTGTGGAGCCCAGAGATGGAATGCGGTTCTCGGTCTGCGGGAGTTCATCGGTGGAATTGGACGGGGAAAGAAGAGGTGTGGAATTATTAGAATCCGCCATTAAGATAAAATTGAGTTCTAGGAATTCTTGATCCAAAAAGTGTCAAGAAGGCTGCTTATAACAACATTACTTTGGAAAAAAAGGTGATGAATGATTGGGGAGTCTAGGGGTTCTCTTCTTTATCCAGTGGAGACTGGAGAAATTTTTAAAGGCAAGGGACATAAAGGAGGGTAAAAAAGGAAATTTATTCATTAAAAATTTTATTGAGAAGATATGCATGATAAATTTTTATATATAGAAAGTACTGATATTTTATAAATTCTATACCTATAGAGTCCACATAAATTCAAAAAACAGCTTTATAAGAGTTATACTCAATAATACTCAAATCCACCTAATTAGATAATCATAATGAAGAGAGAGAGATCGATTGACAAAAAGAAAATAATACATAGTGGTTATGAGTGGGCTTTTTTAACCAAACCGGATGAACAGTACAAATAATTAACAAAATACAATACAAAAAATATATATTTAAGGAGATGTTACACTATAAATTACGTTTAGTAGAAACGATTTTCAAAAATCACTGAACATAAACACGATTTGCATGTAAAATGGGGGAGGGTGGCTGACATGGGGCACATGTCGTTCACACTATGAACGACTTACATCCTGACATGTGTCATGGTGCAAGTCGTTCACTGTGTGAGATGACAATGCATTCATGCGTCCTTTATTTTTTAATTTCCTTTTCTGCAGGTGGTAGGCTTTTATGGTGCATGCCATTGTTTCTTCACGGTTTCATCTTTGTTCCTTTATAAATAGGCAATGCATTCTTCTTTCATTCTGCCTCCATTTCTTTTCTACGCCTTCTTCTTTCTTTCCTCACAATGGTTGCCTTCATTGTTTCTCTACGCCTTATTCATTCGTCCTTCATTCAGCCTCTTTCCAAT
>JBAGKO010220125.1:0-12594 GCA_037177275.1 Acacia concinna
GTCGGGAGAATTTTTCCAATGTAATGGACACCTCCTCAAGCTCTATGATAGGCCACATCCACCACCTTAGACCTAGGTGGTCTCTTTCCGTTCTCGCTCTAACCAAGCGAGAATCGTGAAAGAGACTTCTTAGTAGAAGTAGATGTAGTTTAGTTTCTTTTTATTTTTATTTTTTTACCTGATCGAATAAAGTTAAGCATATTTGTCTCTCTCTCTTTTCCGCAATGGGGTCATTGCTCTATTAGTGTGGGGGATGGAATTCAAAAATTTTTAAGGGGTAAGTTTGTAAAAATCTTGTAATTCCGAGTTAATTTTAACTTTCTGTCTGCACAAGCCGCGACACACAACTACTTATGTCGCGACATGAATTGAGACACTGATCAAGGCTCACTGCCTTCTTAAGTCGCGACATCATACACATATGTCGCGACGAGGAACCCTAATTCCCAAATCTTTTATCCGTTAATCCATATCGCGACCTGCATTATTATGTGTCGCGACCTGAGAGGCTTGTAGCACATGAAATACCCAAACAACCCCATTTCCATTTAAACTTCCCCTGTGAATTCTTACGTAACCCCCAATCCATTCAACTCCCTTCACCCTCATCTGTCACGACCCAACCCTCTCTTCCCTTTTTCTCTGAAACATTGTGACTCCTCAAGAACCTTTAAATCCAATGCCTTTAAATCATCCCCACACTGTGATTTCAAGCAAAAGGCACTCGCATCTTCTAATTTTCGGACTTCAAGGCATTCTTAGATCACCCATTCATCTCCTCATTAACAAATCGGTACTTCACTAATCTCTCTATTTTTCTCTTTTCCTCTTCTTTCATTTTCTTTAAATTTATTTCAATCTCAAAGGTTTTAGGATTAGAAACTTCAGATTTAAGCTTGTGAGAGGTTAGGTATCTGTTTGTGTTTAGTTTTCCTACAATTTCAACCTGATCTGGACTGTTTATTTGAGAAAAATGGGCCACGGCTTTTATCTTCTTCGCGAGCGTTTTTTTCAATTTGTAATATCCCAATTTTTGGGAACCACATTAAATCAAGATAAAATCATTATTGTATGATTTTATGTGCAATTTGAGGAGATTATTTAGATACTTAGTTGATTTTAAGGGTATGAGAATTACTTAAGAGAATTTTATTCCAATATCCATTGGGTCAACACACACAAATAACCATCCACCTTAAATGTTGTCCACGGAGGCAAGGAAAAGAAGAATTCATTTTGGTTAAAATAATCCCCAACCATTCCATTTATTTCCCACAGTGAGAGAATAACCAAAAGTTTCGGTCAACTAATTCATTTATTCCCTAGCCATTTTGCTATGTTTTTCATGGAAAGAGAATGAAATTAGGTCAACCACCCCTATCCATTCAGTCAAAGCAAAGAACTTTAACCATTTCCTTCATATTCCTATTGATGTCCATGAAGAAAGAGAAACTGAGTGAGAGACCTGGTTGCTGCAGCGGTGAGAGTGGGAAACCGAGAGTGTTGTTTGATGCTGCAGCTGCTATCTTTGGCAAGTCAGAAGAAGTGTAAGCTGAGAAAAAGATCAGAGTGTTCACTGCAGTCCTCTTCGTCGAGAATTCAAGATTGAGATAGAAGAGTGAAATCGCTACTGGAGGTTGAAGAAAGAGCGAGAGGGGTTCTGTTTCGACTGAGGCTTACAAGACCAAAGGGAAGAGGAGTGAATGCTTTATGTTGCAGTTGAAATCGAAGGCTGGAAGGTGAGTTCAAAATTTCCTTCCTCTTCTATTCATTCCGGGTTTGTTTGAAATTGAAAGTGATTACTGAAATTCTGAGATGGGATATGTATGTTGTCCCATTTGGTTTTGTTTTGGTTTTATAAAGGGAATCGAAATATAATCTCTGAAATTCTGGGATGTACCAAAATGCATATATATATGGGTGTATGTTCGGTTTTGTTCTTGGAGAAAAGGGGGAAAACTGAAATTAATGCTTCTAATTTGTTTATTGCAAATTCTGGGATTCTGAAAATACATGAATATGGCACCAATCTTTGGTTCTAAATTTTAGAGTGAAAAATCTAAATATGTACATGTATGGGTGAGTCATGGTTTTCTCTGGAAAGAAGGGGAAAAAACATAACATTAGAGTGTATATATGCTTGTGCGTTGGTGCTGTAAAGAAAATGCCCAATTTGAGGCAATGGTGTAAGTAGGAACAAAAGGGGAACAATTCTGAAAATTTGGTTTGGTTCTAAACCTATTAGCTTTGGGTAAACTTTTGATAAAGCAAATGAATTCCTTTTGCTCTGAAATTTGTCAGAGTTGTATTGGACTTATAAAGATTTTTAATGAGTCCAAAACCATGCATTTTGGAATTATAGAGTAAGAGTTATGATTTTGTGAAATCAGGGTGGAATTGTTGAAATCCTGATTCTGGGCTGTGACTACTGTCCTGTTTCATGTTGGGTTTTGAAGGGGCAAATGATGTCCATTTCCCCTGAAATTTTATAGTATTGTATAGGACTCTACAAGCGTTAAAATGAGTCCTATTTTGTGCCATTTTGGTTTGTGGTATAGGAGATATGAGTTTTAGAAGTTGGGACAAAATTCAGGAATATATCCTGACTGCTGAGAAAGTATGATTTCAAAAATGGGAGCAAATGACATTGGAATTCCATGAACTTTTATGAGCAACTAGTACACATGTAGAATTTTGAAATGGTCTTGGAACCAAGTCATTTGGAATCTTGTAGAATTAATTGTAAATTTTGCAAGGTGTCTGAATTGACAGGGCACAATTCTGACAGTGAGATTTTGAGTAGAGTTTTATCAAGTGGGTCAAGAATAACATAATAGCAATATGTTATTAACGATTAGAATAGTCATTACCACTCTATATGGGATTGTGGTTTGTACAGGATTTGGTGATTTGCCTGAGCTACGAGGTACAACCACCAGGAGTCTGGTTTGGTAAAGGTAAATGGTTGGGAAGCGCCAAAAGGTAGTAACTATGTCCTTCATCTGTTAGAAGATGCACTGCATGTTTTTGTACTCATCATGAATTATTTGGCATATTCTGTGTTATTCTGTGGGGTGGTCGCCTGGGGCCTATTTTGCACGGGTGGACACTAAGGCTAATAACATGTGTTATTTTGCGGGGTGGTCGCCCGGGCTTTGTGCAAGGGTGGACACTCAGGCCAATAACTTGTTGTGATCATACGGGGTGGTCCCCCAGGGCCTATTGCATGGGTAGACGCTCAGGCCAATCTGTGATGTCCAGCTGTGTGCAGGCGCTAGTGGATTTCCTGTGTGGTATCACTCGTTGCCATGGACTTATCTAGCACTATGATGATGCATGAACTATGTGTTCTGTATTGAATGTTGTTGTGATACATGTTATGCACTGAATGTTGTTGTGATAACTTCATTGATGATTGGTTGGCATGCTGTGTGATGTTGTATCTTATGAATGACATTGTAGTTACTACTGAGATTTTCGCGAATCTCACCCTTTATCATAAAATAATTTACAGTTCAGGAAGGTAGCTCGAAAGGCAAGGAGTGGTTGTTGCAGATAAGTGGAAGGTGGGAAAGCTGATTTGATAATTTTGAATGTTGGTTGTCTCTATGATAATTATTTGTTATAGTTATATTCTGATAAGCCTTGTAAGGCTGTTGGTTGTATAAAAAGATAGAGGTAGTTATATTTGTAAAGAGTTGTTAAATTGTAAGTTCCTAAAAAAGGAAGAACATTAATGCCCAGGTATCTCAGGTAATCGCCATTTTACTAATAGTTGTTTAATGGTAGTAACAACATGTTAAGGGTGTAATAATTACAGAATGCATAATGAAGTTAATTCTGTAATTGAATATGTGAATATTGAGGAATAATAGAAGAGAATTTTTAGGATAAAAGTCTCTGTTACTACCTACTATAATTAGTAAGTTTAAAGGTTAACATAACAGCTTGAACCACCAGGTTACTGTTTTGAAAGTGATTTAAAAAGTTTAAAATTTTTCAGGAAAATCTATTTACATTACAAGATCAAACTTTGTGATGAACTCAATTTACTAAGTTATTTGCGAACTTATTTTACTTTCCATCGCGTGGTTCAAAATTCTTTACGAATTAACCTACCAGGACTGAGTAGAAAAGGGGTGTTACATTTTACGTTTTGTGTTCTACCGTAAAGAAAATTCTCTCTCTTAGTTATCTTCCTCTTCTCCGGTGCATTTCCCGTATACGTGATCAGAGTCCATAACGGTGCTCTGATCTCGTGTGGGTACTCAATGAATCAACTGTATTCCAAGTACGCCCGAAATCCTACATATGATAAAATAACAATATATTTAATAGAATGAGAAAAAAAATGTCTTGCTGAATAAACTGCCCTTCACAAAGAAAATACAAGCAATCTCAAGCTTGTTTGATGTTGTTTTTTTTTTAAAAAAAAAACTTGTTTGAAAGGTGATTTTCACCTAATTGTTTGAAGGGTGAAGGGGCAAAATTTCCCTGGAAGTATTGCCCCAGGGGCAATTTTGCCCTAAGTTTCAAGTAGGGCAATTATGCCCTGGAAGTTTCAAAAGTGGGGTAATTTTGCTCTTGCCATTAGTTGACCTTTAGTTGACCAAATATGTTGAGCTGGCCGTCCACAAGTCACCCATTTTATTTTTGTTAAGGTGAAAATTTATCCTGAAAGTTTTAAATATGTTAATTTTGGCCATTAGTTGACCAAAAATGTTGAACTGGAAATCACATGTCATCCAGTTTATTTTTTTAAGCTGAAAATTTATTTTAAAAGTCTACTTGTCATCTAATTTATCTTTTTTAAAAATTCCGGTATAAATTTTCACTTTAGCAAAAATATAGTGAATGACTTGTGGACTGCCAGCTCAACATATTTGGTCAACTAATGGTCAACTGACGGTCAACTAACGGCAGGGGCAAAATTGCCCTACTTAAAACTTTCAGGGCAAAATTGCCCCTGGGGCAATACCTCCAAGACAATTTTGCCTCTTTACCCTTGTTTTAAAAACAATAAATTGCACTTTTATTTTTTTAAAAAAACAATTTTTAGTTGTTTTGTTTTTTTCATCTTTTAGATTAACTTATTCACATTTCACTATCAATGTGACAAACTATCAATTATGACCACTGGCACATAACTTCAAAAACATTTTTTTTTAAAAAAACTTTTTAAGCAGGTTTTTTTTTACAAAACTTATTTTCAAAAACTAGTTTACAAAATTGTTTTAGAGAACATAAAATAGAGTATAAATCAAACAAAGCCCTCTTCTCTTTGTTTTTTGTTTTTTCAAATTCATTTTCAAGTTCAGTGAAAAGTTGAGACTTAATTCAACAATTCTATAATATGGGTAGGCTTTTTTGAAAAATTGCACTAAGATCTCAAATAAAAGAAAATACTACTCTAAAGTCCTCTAAAATCTCTATTTAACTGGCAAGTCTTGTGAGACATTTAGGTAATAAAATTAAATTGTGAAAAAACCAATGTGCCTTAGTAAGATTGAATGGGAGTGTTTTCAAGCTATTTTTCCTCTGTTTTATTAAAGATATTCTGAAAGTATTTTCTTTTATTTAAGACCTCCATGCATTTTTTTTTCTTTTTTTCCCTTTCTCCTCTAGGCAAAAGGTTAAAATCGCAGTTTAATATCATATATTTAAAGGCACGAGCACACTTAGGAATGGAAATAGGTCAAGCTTGATTATGCTTTAATTAAATAGACTTGGGCCTACAATAAAGATTTAAAGCTTAGCCTAGCCCTAAGCCTGTATGTAAGCTCTATTTTATGCATGAGTTTGAGCCTTCAAAAGATCTGACAAGGCTTGAAGCCTGTTTAAAAGCCTACTTAAAATTTAGACATTTAAATAGTCTTTAATGACTATGCCTCCAAATTCATATATAACCCTTAACACTTATTACAACCCAACATTGTGTTTTAAAGATTAATATTCATTCTCGCCATAACATAAGGACTTAATAAGGAAAATAAAAGAATGTATAGTAGCAACAATTCTCCAAACAAGTAGGAATAATGAAAACTAATTATTTGTTGACTAAGGAGATATATTTTCTACAATGGACCAAGCATAGCAAGAAGTATATAAAACTATATATTAACCCATTTACTTTTCTCATATAAATTGGGACAAACCCCTCCTACTAAGATTATAATATTGATATAGTGTACAATGACAATTATGAGAGTAGGAGTAAGTTAGTGTTATTGTCCCAAGCAATTGAAGATAAAAAATGGTAGGATTGAATTATTTTATACAAAATCAAGGTTTAAGTGTAATGAAAATAATATGTGAAACTTATGACTAATGTCAAGGTAAAAAAAACTTACAATTATGGTTAAGTTGGTAAATTTATAAAATAATTTAGATGATATTATATATACTTATATAATTGTATGAATTAAAAAAATTAAATAGGTTAGGCTTTATGAAAATAGGCTTAACCTATTTATCTAAAGAGGCCTGACAATAAGCCTGAGTCGAAGCCTAACCTCTTTACTAAATCTGCTAAGTTAGGCTTTATGTAGGTTAGGTCATAAGGCCTAGCCTATTTCTATCCATTGGGAAGACATCACTGGATGCTGCAGGATGATAGAAACACCAAGCACTTTCATATATAGCTTCGCTACTGCAAGACAGATACATAAATGGATTGTTTGTATTAAAAATTATGTTGGTGAGTAGATAGAAGATCCTAACACCATTCACTCTTTAGCCACTGATTATTTCTCCTAGATATATGCTCTGCTTGATCAGGTCAATAAGGAATCTACTGATAAAAACTTAACATATATCAATTTGCCACAATTAACTTCTACTCAATACACTGCAATTGGAGGACCATTAATTGAGGTGGAAATAGAGTAAGAAGTTTTTGAATTGAAAGCTGACAATGCTCATGGCTTGAATGGTTTTCATGCATGATTATACAAACATTTCTAGTCCATCCTCAAACCAAACATCCTAGCAATGGTTTTCAAATTTTTTCAGCATGGTTATCTCCTTGAACAATTTAATCACTCTTTTATTATCCTAGTGCCTAAATGAAAAAAACCCATGCACCTTCAAAGATTTTTGACCCATTAGTCTTTGTAATGTTATTTACAAACTGATCTCGAAAATGTTTTGTAATCGGGTAAAATCTATTGTTGAAGAGCTAATTACACCTAATCAATCATCTTTCATCACAGGTCAACTCATTATTGACAATATAATCCTTTCCTCGAAATGCATGGCTAAACTTCATAATACGTGAAGAAGTAAGGATGGACGGTGTGCAATTAAGCTTGATATCGCTAAGGCTTATGACAAGGTTTTCTAACATTTTCTTCACAAGGTTTTATGTCATATGAATTTTCCTGCGCATATCATCCACCTCATTATGCAATTTATTTCAATGGTCTCTTATCAAGTGATCGTTAATGGTGCCTTGGGTTCTTTGTTTACCATGTCTCGAGGCTTACGACATGGTGATCTACTGTCCCCATATCTCTTTATTCTCTGTGTGAATGTGTTGTCATGTATGATTCATCAGGCTGAAAACTACAATTGGTGGCAAGGTATATGTGTCTCTCGTAACAATATACCGTTAACTCATATGATGTATGTATATAGTACCCTTCTCTTTTGTCATGCTATAACAGATGATGTCCAAATTATTAAATCCTTACTTAAACATTACTCCCTTATCTCCGAACAAAAGATTAATTTTAAAAAATAATCCATGGTTTGTAGTCATTCAGTGCCATACTGTATCAAGCTCCAGTTATCTAATATACTTAGGATTCTATTTCATTCTAGACTAGGAAAATATTTGGGTACTTATGTTGATGATCCTCGATTGGAGAAAAGGGAGTACTAAGAAGTCATAGAGAAAATTGAAAGAAAACTTGCTGGTTGGAAAAGTCATTTGCTGTCTCAAGCGGGTAGGATGGTCTTGCTTAAGAATGCTTTATAATCCTTATTGGTCTATCCCTTTTCCTGTATGAAATTCACAAGAAAGCTATGTCATGACATTTCAATGAGGATGCCCAATTTCTACTAGGGATATTCTACTACTACTAAAAGGATTCACTTACTTCGATGGGATGATTTATGTCTCCCTAAAAAGTATGGTGGGTTACAATTCTTCCAATTGGATTTCTTTAATTTTGCTTTGCTAGCCAAACACTTGTGGCGCATTGTTTCCACTCCTACATCCTTACTGAGTCAGATCATGTCTAGGAAGTATTTGATCTCCCCTTAAAAGTACTCTTTTCGATAAACCTTTAATACTTCAACACTATGGAAGCATATAATTAAATCGGGTGATGTGATCGTTAATCATCTAACATGGTTGGTAGGTGATGGTGCTTTGATATCTTTGGATAGTCAGCTTTAGTGGTCTGTTTAATAGTTTGGTTCACCTTATCCTGATTTAAAGGTGGCAGACCTTATACTGCATGACAAAGGAACTTGGAATTTTCCTCTATTAACATCACTCTACCTCGGAGACATTGTTTGTCAATTTGAATATCACTCGGTGCCTCTTTTTGGTTGTCCTGATATAATGATGGAATGACAGTTCTATTGGCTTCTATACAGTCCGTGGTGGTTACCATTTACTACAACAAAGCAGTGTCACATCCTTTGTTAATGATTCTGCAATTTAGTTAGTACTGTGGGAATCTGTGTTGGCTCCTTTACTAAAGTTAATGGTTTGGAGGATTCTTTGAGGTGTCTTACCTACATCACAAGTCACAATTGCTTTCTCACCAACATATGGCTACAGTGGATATGTGCTCCTTTTGTTCCTCTTACTATGAATACCTTAATCATTTGTTTTTGCTTTATCCTTTTTCAGAGGCATGTTGGTTTGGTGGTTTTATTGGTTTTAGAAGTGATATTAACCCTACTAAAACCCCCACTCAATGTATCAACAGTAATACAGGTCCAACTAATTTCTTAACATTATTTCCCTTTCAGATCCTTGATTCTTGTAGTTCGCGTGAAATCAGATCTATCAATATGGGAACCTAGATATATCCATAAGGTCTTACTAGTTGGTCAGCCATTAACTTACCAACCTGAAAAGCTTTCACATACCAACACAACCTTTTCATTAATCAATGGGAAATCTTCTTTACAATCTATTGGAATATACCTAGTCCACCCTTGGTGGATTAAGGACTATTATATAAATATGCAAAATATATGGGTGCAAAAAAAGAATTTTATTATTTTATTTGAAATTCAAAATTCAAAACAAAAACTTCCCCTACGTAATAAAAGGGAAGATGTTGAGTTTACATATATGGCTTTTATGTTTTACCGTAAATAAAAATTCTCTCTCGTGGTTCTCATCTTCTTTCGGTGCATCTTCCGTATACGTGATTAGAGTCCGTATTGGTGCTCCGATCTCGTGTGGGTACTCAAGGAATCAACTGAATTTCAGGTACACCCGAATTCCTATAGTAGCATCAGAGCTAGAATTATTTTTCAGAATGTTTTCTTCCGTAATAGTATGATCTACGTGAATGAGTTGTATGCATATAATTTGTTCTACAATTTTTTTGGGTTGGACAACATGCGTTTCTATGCATACTTTTTTTTTCAGATGCATGTTATGTTTCACATATAAGAGATTTACATCCTTTATATATTTTATGCTTTAGTAGTATAAGAGGATGCATGTTGACGTGATATCTAATTTTTTTCGTTGCGCATGATATATTTAATTTTTGCCCATTAATTTAGTTTGATGAGAAATCATGCATTGCGAGTATGCATATAAAAATCCTCTCAATTTGCAGTTGTTCAAATTCACGTGATTGAAATACTGTGTCTTTATTATTGATGGAAATCCATGATAATGTCAAATTTTGTTTGGTCCGATCATAAGAGATTTCTTAGGCATTGAAATAAGACCCTATAACCTAGATCATTTGAAAACAATGAGAAAACTAATAAATTGAACCCAAAGAACACGTTGACAGTTTTTTGGAATGTTACTGTGCAAGAAACGCAAAAATGAAAATAGTGAACTGCTCTTTCTGAAATTGGGTTGCTTGAAAATAGAGTTTTTAGGCCATGAAATTAGTATCATTGCGTAGATCTCAAAAAAATGAAGAAAACGACACCAAGAAAGCTCAAAACAGATGTCGGACGATGAAGATATGGAGGAGAGAAGAACTGGGTTGACGGACCCAACTCATAAAACCGTTGGGTCTGTGGTGACCTGGCTGGAGGTTGAAGACAACCTCCAGCCGTCCAAAACAACGTTGTTTTGGTGTCCCAAAAAAACTGAACTGGGCGGATCGGGTTAACTTGATTCAATCGACTAACAAAAAAAACGGACAGGGCGGATCGCACTTAGCCCAATCTGAATTCCACAAAAAAAAATTGGACCCATTTTTAAATGGGCTGCCGGAAAAGACTTTTTTATTTTCTAGAATTAATTCTTCTTTAGGCATTAGAAGGGGCATTTTAGATCCGATTGAAACGCGGTTTGTTTCTAAAATCCCTAAATTCAATATCTTTCTTGTGATATACTTTTTGTATATTTTGGAGCAAAATAAGATATTTTTATGAAGATTTTAGTGCTTTTTTTTTGAAGATTTTTATGAGTTTAAAAATCCTAAAATATTTGTATTACATTGAAAGAGATATTTTAATGTATTTATAACACCTCTTATGAGGTAGTACTTATGTGAAATAACCAACATGATGAGAAAACCAAAAGAAGTTGACACATGTTGTCTAACGAACAACAAGTGTAGTTTATTTAATAAGACTCTTTTCTAAGTGGGAGCTCTTGAAAGTAATTCAAAGCACAAATATTGTTATTTTCGACAATGTGTTTGAAGTAATTGGAACTTGAAAAAGAATTTCAAGAGGGTGAAAACCTCTGCATAGCTTAACTTATAAAGAAAGCAAGTCCTTCATACTCTAAGCCTAAATCAAGAGAGGATAAGAGATTCCAGAAAAGAAAAAGAAGGACAACCTTAGATTCAAAAAAAGGTAAGAAATTCTTTAAACAATTAATGACCTTAGTGAGGTCAAACAATTTTTTTATACTATAAATTAAGTCAATTTGCGATATAGTTCTAAGTCAAGTAAGTACAAAAGGACACAAGCTCCATAAACCACAATAATAAGAATTGAGATTCCTTGATAGAATTTATCAAATTAAAGCATAAGACATATATTGGAGGTGTTATGAGGATTAAGGTAAAAGGTATTAACACCTATAAGTTTACTTTTGTGGTGGAACAACCTTAATTCTCTATGATGTGCTTTATGAATTGTTTTAGATGAGATTAAGTTATCATCTCATGTAGTCTAAATTATAGACTAAAATGGTTTAAACTTTCATGATTAAAGAACAAAATTGTGCATAGTTCTGACTTAGTTTTCTTTTATTGAAGTTTATTTAAATGTAGTATTGTTGGTGAATCTCTATGCTTAATTTATTTAACACTTATTATAAATCAAGTATTGACTTGGTTATGTGTTACGCTAGATAGAATAAAGGATTGCTACCAAGACTAGCATAATAAGGATTGTTATGTCTAATTTTCATTATGAAAATGTCCTTCTGTGAGTCTAGCAAACAAAGCAATGAGAAGAGATTTACAGTAAAGGGATAATGAATATGTTTCCTTTGTAATTATTCCATTATGATAAACATGGTATTATACATGAGGGCAAGAAACATAACTCAATATTTTCTCATATTTTAGTAGGAGATTATTCACGAAATAATCATTTTATTTTTTCACATGATTTGAAAAAGTATTTTAGACTACAAATGAATAAAATGTGAACTCAAATAAAGTCAATAAGAGGATTTTGAGATCCTGCATTCTAATTGAGTTATGAATTATCAAAGAGATATGTGACAAGCAAAAGATAGTTAAGATTGTTAGCTATTTGAAACATTTCACTTCAAGATGGAGTTGTTGAAAGGCATAATAAGATATCATAAAACATAGTTAAGTACAAAATTACTCATACTACCCCACCAAACGTGAGTGAGAGAGTAATCATTAGGTTCACTTTTGGTGGATTAGTACATTTACTTGGTTCCATCAAGTGTGTATGTTAACCATGTGCCCTTAAAGGTAGAGACTCCTACATCCTAATAAGTTTGGTCAAACCATGAATCTAAGGTCAAACACGGACCTAATCCATTTTTCCATATACTATAAGAGGAATCTAGGCATTATAGCAAGTGCTGTTAGACCATATGAGTCAGTTACATATTCCTATTGTGATTGTAAGTGGGAGCTTATTAGGATTACACTATCACATTTTGAAAGAGCAAGCTAATCACCTAAGAGGGGGGTGAATTAGGCGATATATAATTTTTGATGAAACTCAAGAACATAAGAGTTTATACTGGTTCGGTCTAACTTTTGACCTACGTCCAGTTCTCAGTCGCCTACTGAATTCCACTATTTCCCAAGATTATCACGGGCTCTTAGTGCCTCAGTACAGACTCGATTGACTCTTAAGAATCACTCCCCCTTACAAAGATCAATCCAAGTCCCCTACTCAAGGTTCCCAACCAACCTTGAGTAACTTTCAAGTATG
>JBAGKO010220155.1:0-12592 GCA_037177275.1 Acacia concinna
AAATGATGGGACAAAAAACAAAGTGTCTCTTATATTAAAAAAAAAAAAACCACAACCATTCCCAAGTTCAGTTACTATATTTTGATACAATAGAGTACCCATCAACCAAAACTGTCCCTAAAACAAAGATAAGAGTGTCAAATAGACACGTTAGAATGTCAGTCAATACAACTTCACTGGGTTGTGACACTCTTAGCGAGATTCCGAGGCTGGTCAACATTTAATCCTTTAAGTACAGTGAGATGATATGCCAGTAACTACATCAGAAAGGTGACGCATTGTTAAAATATATAAGCAGAATCCTTCCTAATCAAAATCCATAATTAAAATTACAAAAGAGCAAGACTTGGCATAGCAACACATTAAAATTTACAAATGCTTTAGCAACACCTCTTTTACAATAGAAGCACATGAAATACAAAAATATTAAAAAAGGGTTTAAAATGCATTTTTGCTCTGAAAGTATTCCCAGAGAAGTTGTTGGCATCCTAAAAAAATTGTGGGGCAAAACACACAATCTTTCAAAATTGGGTTAAAGTTCTCATTTTTTAGATATCTAACATTAAGTTAACTGTTAGCATGGGCTAAAAGAATTTCTTTTTTAATGTTGACGGTTGAAAAAGAGCTGTATTTCACTAGTTTAGAAAAATTGTGTTACATTACTCCATAATCTTTTTAAGGTGCCCAAAGCCCCCAAAAAGATTTTGGGGACAAAAATACACTTAAAGCGCGCCCATTCTCATGCTACAAGTTCACATCCCCTTAAATTCACTAATATTGCACAACTGGTATGGAATAAATAAGTAAACTGACTGGAAAAGTTAGTCAACACACCTGTAATGGAATTATATTAATTACAGGTTGAAGGCAGTCTTCAACAAGTGGAACTTCTATTACCCTACAAGATTCACCAAGAGACACCAAAGCAGCATCACCTTTTGAACACATGACTATAAGACGGCCTTTTCGAGCATGGAGTTGTTGAATGACAGACTGCTGCTTGCTGTGTAAAATTAAAAATATTAATGTCACTTTCTTATCCAGAAATTATATAAACACTCCTAATTGAACGCAACCAAGTGAACCAACCTGAAGCAAGAATCGCGAGTAGCCAAAACAATAATTGGAAGATTTTCATCCACCAAAGCCAAAGGACCATGCTTCATTTCACCAGCAAGTATTCCTTCACTGTGCGTAAGAGCCACTTCCTTTACTTTCAAAGCTCCCTCTAGTGCTGTAGCGTAGTTAAAGCCTCTTCCAAAGAGGAGAAGAGACTGTTCTGACATTAACAATTTTGCCAGATCCTTCATCTCCTGGTCTAGCTTCAACACCTCCCTGACTTTATCTGTAGTACACCATACAATTCTCATCCACTACTATAACATCTTACAATGTTATTTTCATAAAACGGTGTCATTTGGTACAAAATATGAAGACAAATCCCTAAAAAGCCCTGTCTGCAAATTTAAATTAGAATTCTGCTCAAGTTTTTAAAAAGCATTCCTAAAGACCGTAAAATCTACTGAAAACTGTATTTCTGAAAATGAAAGAACTCATGAATTCCAAACTTTTACCTGCAGTCAATCCCATCAAAATTCCTGGCATTAAGTATTTTTAGGTCATTCATGTCATCACTACTACCTGTATCAACATCCTTGCTCTAGTAATTAATGTTGGTGTTATTATAACTCAATTACTTCAATCGTTGTTGCTCTAGCACACTCTTATAACTAATATCTTTACCACCATCATATTTATTCTAAAAAAGTTAATTTCCAGACAATATCACTGATATATCAATAAGAATGATAGACACACGGGAACAATTTGAGAATTATTGACCAACTAAAGCATAGCATTCATATTCACCCCCACATGGGGTCTAACAGTAGAGATTTCTGAAAAAATTTATACCATTAGGCCATTGTCATCAATGAGATGACACAGAAGATACCAGAATAGAAACTCACTTGGCAAGTCGAAGAGCCCATCGATAATTGCTTCTCTCCTGGCTTGATTAGAAATTGTGTCACCTCCTATTGCAAGTGCCAGCATGGCCATCACTACTATTTGACTTGTGTAAGCCTAACACAAATATCAATGTGAATATAGCAACGGATAGTGATATAAAATAATATCCTCTTACTGAATGGAAAGATACATTCATATTCATGCATGCACATAAGCACGTGTGTGTGGATACATCTCTTTTCTAAATGTAACTTTTTACCTTGGTACTTGCCACACCTATCTCAACACCAGCATTTATATGTACGCCACAATGTGTATTCCTTGCTATTGCACTACCAACAGAATTTGTTATGCCAACACATAATGCACCATTATCTGCAGCATACTGCAGAGCAAGTAAAGTATCTGCAGTTTCACCCGATTGGCTAACAAAAACAGCAGTGTCTTCTCTATATATTGGTCCCTGCCTATCCAAAAGATCACTAGCGATTTCCATGGCAACAGGAATTCCTACACTTTGATGTGTAAATAGTTCAAAGTAAGAAAGAAAACAAATTTTGATTCCAAAAAAGATCAAAGTTGCATGGCACTAACCAGCAAGTTCTTCCAATATCGGCCTAACTGCCACAGCTGCATTGTAACTGGTACCACAACCGATGAAAACTATCCTTCTACTTCTTCGGATCGTTTTAAGGTGATCCTTCAATCCACCCAACAGTACAGTTTTTGATTTACTCAATCCACCCTGTATAAGCCTCCCCCTCATTGAGGTTGTAAGAGATTCAGGTTGCTCATGAATTTCTTTCTGCATGTAATGATCATAATGTCCTTTGTTAATTTGCTCAACCTCCATCTCAAGAATTGATAAAGCCCGTTGCACTGAAGCAGGTCTAGAAAGGAAACCACCATTTTTCCCTTTATCATTTTCAAACTTCAAAACTGAATAATCACCATCCTGTAAGAATTACTTGTGAGTACGGTATAACTCTGAACAAAGTTTGGCATGATTAACAATGAAACATATAGGAAGAAAGGCACATCTACCTTGAGGTGAACAACTTCGCCATCCTCCATGGGCAAATACCTATCTGTATGTTCTACCAGAGCGTTAAAATCACTAGATAAAAAGAACTCTTTGGGGTGGCCATTTTTTGATGGAGAGTTATTATCCTCAAATTCTGAACCAGCAACCATATTTCCCAATTCCTGAAATCAGAGAAGTATCTTCAACCCTCATCAACCAATCAACATAATTCTGCTACTTAATATCAATCAAGTGGGAAAAATAGATGAGCTAGAAAAGGGGGATACCAAAAAATATTCCACAGGATATAGTTCAACCATGGTAAATGGTTAAAAAGGAGGGAAATGAAAGCAAAACGAAAATAATCTTCAGATGTAAACTTGGTATATTGGTTTTCTTTTTCTTCAATTTCAAAAAGAAAGAAAACTTCAATTCATTCAACAAATATTATTGATATGAATAGCTTCTATCCAAAGAACACTGTTGATGTATCAAAAAATGTTTTTACAAGCACACTGCATTCAACAACCTGCATTTGAGAAGCACTTCGGATAGCCAGCAATCCACTGCAACATTATGCTTCTTCACCAGCAGGATTGACAATGCATAAAATCTAAGTCATTCATTTGTTATACCTTAAAAAAACATAGCTCACCTCATACAACGAAGAAATTAACAAGCATCATGAACTTAGAAAGATAAATTGCCAGCATAGAGAATATGTTGCTAGAATTCTCAGGAAGCTATTTATACACTTCCACTCAAAGAAACACTAAAATAAAGGAGATTCATAAAATAACAAAACTAACTAAATAATGCAGAAAATCACTATGCATATAGATTTGTCACCATATTTTCAGAAGCTGAAACTTCATCATATTGCGTTTTGATTACTTTTACACCTAAGAGTAGTGGGCTGCCACGCTTGCAAGCAATTAACTCATTTGGATAATGTCGGCTTTTGAAAATAAGAGCATATGCTCCATCTAGATGCCTCATAACTTCCAGCACAACTTGACTGAAGGTAACAACTTGGTCGCCTGCAGCATGAATGGGAAGATACTTCAATCCAACATCAGGAATAGCCAACAGAAAAGTTCATGGAAACAACATCATGATGAACTGGAAGTAAAACTGCAGTACAGATTCCCTAATGTGACAGTTAGGCAGTTGTTAAAATCATAGATGATGCTTAATAGATCACATAATGTCAACAATTTCAGGTGTTTGGATATCAGTTGTAAAAAATGATGTTTGGAAAATTCAGTTTAGAAAATCCAATTGAGCAAAAGCAACCATTTTCTTTGCATTAGGATAACTGATGTCTAAGGTGCAAAATTCCATTTAACAAAAGTAAATATACAAGCATTTCATGAAAACTGGGCTTGCAAAATTGGGTTTTGGCCTCCCAACTGATATCCAAAAACACTCTTACACTTAAAAATTTGCAAAGGTTACTAGTAAAGGCAAAAAAGGCTAAATTAATTTTGAAAACTTGCAAATTCGACTTCTCTCCATTTCTTTTCTCCTCCACTTCCCACCTCAACCTTTCAATCAATTTTGAGTGGTTAGGATTTAACATTGTGCAAAATTATTATTAAAATGTAAACTTATGAAAATAAATAAATAAATAAATTCCAATTGGGAAAACAAAATTTGAATAGTTCAAAACTATAATTAAGAAAAACATTAAAAAATAATTATTTTATAGAATGTTAAATCATAACCGTTCAAAATTCTATCTAAGGGTTGAGAACTTGAGATGGGAAGTGGAGGGGAAAGAAATGGAAAGAAGCCAAATCCAACCTTATTAAGACTTAGTAGTAGGGTCTAACTGTCTATAACAGGTGGGATGCTATTTTCAAATTAATTCATATAATATCAATTTTGTTGGACCTGAAATGGTAAATTCGTCATTTTATATTCTTTTCTTTATATTTAAAAATAAGGATAAATTTAACATAAGGACAAAACTTAGGTCTATTTTCTTATATCCATTTTGTCCTTAACATAAACATAATATCATTAATTGCATCCTTTTGTCCATATGAAGGAACAGCTGAGTATATTTCTACCAAAGAAGCCATGCAACTAATAACATCTTTGTGCAATAATTCCTTAACATTCATGTTCTCCTAATCTGTAATTAAGGCTGAAGTCACACCTGATTACCTTCTAAAGCGTCTGTATTATACTTACATGTAGCAAATGTAGAAAATTGATCAAAAGCTGCATTTATATCTAGAATAAGTATAAAGAAACATCCTTGTCTCAAATCAAAGGTACCTTTACTAATAAAATTTACCTTCTGCCTCATTTGCTTTATCGAAAACAAGCTTTGCAAGTTTTGGAATGACTTCTGTGTCAGTTTCAGATTCAAATGTAAACCCATGCCGGATCAACATTTCCTTCAAAACCTGAATATGTAACCAAATATAATGAGACTTAGCAAAAGCGTCCAGAAAAATGAAGAGAGAATGGGATAATGTGAATCATGGTTGTTTTGTGAGCAAAGAATTTTGATTCCAAAGCAAAATGTCCATACTGAATTAAATGAGTTTGCCAAGCGATAGAGACTATCTTGAATTAAATGAGTTTGCAGTAACATATAAAAGAATATAATTAGCTTGCTTTTATTCTTTAATGTATCTGCAAATAAATTTCCACATATTACCATGCTCATTACAGTCATAGCAACCTTGAAAAGAAATCAAAAGAGAGATCAAAATGATCGCGAGACAGCAGATGAGAAGTGAAATATTGGCCACACCTCGTAATTAGTAATAACCCCATTGTGAACAACCAAAAATTCATCTCCAGCACCAGAGCTCTGAGGATGACTATTCCTTGAAGAAGGCTCTCCGTGGGTTGCCCATCGTGTATGGGCGATTCCAGCATGGGTGGAGAAAGATTCCTTCAAGTTTAATTCCACTTGAGCAACTTCTGATTTAGTTTTTCAAATTCAATCTTGGTGTTAGATCTCAAAACACGAACAACACTCAGAAATATAAAAGATCAAACTTATTAGAATTTAAATATACAGAGAAAGAGAAGTGACCTTGGTAGACGGAATTGACAAGGGATTCAATGTTGCCCTCTTGACGGAAGATAAGAGGAGAACGGGTGGTGGCGGAAATTGACGAGCACTGAGGAGTGTTGGAATCGAGATCAAGCGCAGGTGAGGGGTCAATGGCGATGCCAGCTGAATCATAGCCACGATATTCCAATCGCCGGAGGCCATTGAACAGTACCTGAAGGATGTAACTCCTATCTTTGTTGACGTTATAGTTAAGATAAGCAAATATGCCGCACATAATTCCTTCCTCTTCCTCCTTCGCAGGAGGCAATTGTTGAAGGAGAAGGGAGAAGGGAGAAGGGAGAAGGGAGAAGGGTGAGAGGAGAGAGAAAGGGAATCAGACGGAGTGAGAAGAGGAGACTTGACTAGAGCATGTAATGTAGGTTGCACCAATAGTTTTGGACTAATCTGTTATGGGTTGAGAGCATATGAGTTTGAGCCAAAAAAACCTATTTTTATATGGGTTGATATTTAGCCAACCCAAACCATAATAGTTGGACTAACGATTTAGGAGAGCCAGCCTATTTTTTTCTTTTTTTTTTCAAACTTGCTTTTTTAAAAAAAAAAGACATATTCAAATTTTTTTTATAAAACGTTATAACTCAAAACCAAACCATTAAAAAAATTAAAAGTTGATAACAATTAAGAAGTTGAGTTTGAATGAAGAGGAGATATGGTGAGCCTAAGAGACGAAGTGAAAGAGAAAGTGACAATCTCAACTCTTACGAATGACATATGCATAACAACCTTAAGAGACAAAAGGAGAGCAGGAGTCATGCCGTCACGGACATTAACAGTCAAGATAAGCTTATTGCATGACCGCATGAGGCCGTGAGGGTCTGACAGAGTGACAGGCGACACCGTGATGGATGCCACTATGAGGGGTTGAGTGAGAGTGACTGGCGAGAGGTGAGACTATGAGAGTAGGGTTTGTTAGTGTTAGTATTGGATTTGGATGAAGAAATGGATTCCTGGGCTTTATTTTGGACTTTACATATTTAAAAAACAAAAAGAAAAGAAAAACGGTTAACACTAAACCCACTTGGCCAACCCGCCACGGGTTGAGCCCATATGAGTTTCGGCCTAAAAAACCCACATCAAAACGGTCCCACTTTTTTCAAACCCAAACCACCCATATTTCGAGTTGAGCAGGTTCGGCCCACAGTTAAAACCCTTATTACCGGCTCTAGACTTGACAATCCTTGGCTCAAATCATTTGAAAATTAGTTATTGGGAAAATAAGCAAATAAAAGAGGTAATCAAGCAACATAATAGTATAATTAAAAATTATAGAAAATATGCATTCAAGAGTCAAGACCTTTCAATTTAAGAGATTATAGGGAATGTGTACTAAAAAGTAACCTTTCAATTTAGAAGTTATAAAATGTAATGATATTATGGACATCTACACATAATTATAATATTTACAATAATATTTTTGTATTTGGTCCTCCTAAATAATTCCAATTTTTATTGTTCTTTTTTAAAAATATATTTTCCTCCATACCTCATTCAGTTCTAATTATAAAGTCCAGTTGACTTTTTATGTAAAATCCTAAGAAACTTAATTACATTATTTAATCATATCATATGATGTATTTTATTATATTACATATTACTCCCTTTGTTCTTATTTATAAGACCTTTTTGTAGAATATTAAGAAAATCCTAAGAAAGCTAATTACATTACTTAATAATATTATATATTGTATTTTATTATATTATATAGTAAGTCATAAGTCAAACAACATGATTTGAAAAAAAACGACAAACTTTAATGTCTTAAAGTAATATAATTATATTTTTTAAGATTTTTTTAAAATTCTCCAAAAATGTATTATAAATAAGAATGGAGGGAATAATTAATAAATCAAACAACATATATTATAATATTTTAATATGGCCGGTTAGACTCTAATTGAACCCTTAAAACCTGAACCCCATACCTTAATCGATTTATTACCTGTCTAGTTTTTTATTCCTTGATTATCACATGCACTTTTTTTTTATATACACATTTGCCTAGTTTCTCCCCCTTTCAATCCAATCAAGGCCATCGAACTATCAATCTTTTCATCTGCCATATATATGTTTCCATATGACTCTTACATACGCAGTTTTCTTAATTACCTGCATTTGATATATGATGATAGTCTATGTTAGCTTTCTTTTTCCAATCTTACACAATTTTGTTATGGCTCACATAACAATTTTTTTTAACTCAAATTTTCTGTAGGCATTGGCTATATTTGGAATAACGATGGGAAAAGTTACTTACAATCGAACTTACACATAAGTCAAATAATGTAATATGATTATATTTGGATTGACAGTAGTATAAATTACTTTTGTAAAAATAAAACTTGTTTGGATGATATGTTAAAAAGTAATTTTTGATGAAAAATTACTCAAAAAGATATGAATCATATCATACATTGTGATTTATTATATTTTATATTAGTTCATAAATCAAATAAAGTAATTTGAAGAAAAACAATAAATTTTAATGATTTAAAGTAATGTAATTAGTTTTCTTAGTATTTTCCAAAAAATCAACTGGGTCTCATAATTAGGATCGAACAGAGTATATATTACATGTAAATATATTGTGATATTTATACTACGGTCTTAAGACCTAGTTGACTTTTTTTATAGAAGTTAAGGAAGTAAAATAAGTTACATAATTATATCATATATTGTGGTTTATTATATTATATATTAGTTCATAAGTCAAATAAAATAGTTGGAAGAAAAATGATAAATTTTAATGCTTTAAAATAATGTAACTAACATTTTTTAAATTTTTAAAAAAATTAACTGACTTTTATAATTAAAATCAGATGGAGTATATATTAATAAGTTGTTTGTTGATGTAGTAAGTGGCCTCAACCCTTCAAGTTCAAATTCCGGAAGGCGTGCTTGTTGGCAGATCATTTATATGCTTTAAGCTTTGCAAGAAAGAACCATTCATATCATCAAAAAGAATAACATCACATTATCCAAAAGCCCCATTAAACACGCCAATAGATTTTTGGATTTCTTGTTACTAACAATTGATTAGTTCAATTCATATTCACAATGGAGAGAAATTCTTGTGTGCACCTAATGCACCATATAATCTGTGCACTTAAAATAATGACAGGTGAAAGTTTTTGGGAAATTTTTGCATGCACTCAGTGCACCAACATATTTATACACTGGTCAATCACATTAAGACAACTCAAACATTGTTTTACACTTTTTCTTAAAAAACTTACTGAAGAGAGAGAACAAAGGGTCACATTTTTCTCAAAAAGTATTTAAATAATAAAGGGGGGGGGATGAGTCACACATAGGATGACAAAAGTGATAAAAAATGCTTTAAGTTGTCTTGATGTGATTAGCCAATGCATAAATGTGTTGGTGCACTGAGTCCATGTAAGAATTTCTCAAAATTTTTAATCTTATATGTTGGTCTAGTTGTCAATACTAGGAGTGTGCAAGTTTTTCCCGTCTCGACCTTCTCGTCCCGATCCCGAACAATTAGGATGGGAAAATCCCATCTTGAGAGTTTTCAGGATGGAAAAAATCGGGATTGGGAAAAATAATATTCTGGATCAGAATCGGGATCGAGAATGGTATTTCCCAATCCTGAAAGTTATATGTGATTGAGTGATGCTACTAACAAGCTAAAAGTCCATGATGTTTGTTGACATATAGGTATGTTTTTTTTCTGCCCTTTTATGCCCTAATTACCTTGTTAGCATTCTTTGTAACTTCTAATTAATCTTTTTTTTTTTGTTTCATATCAGAATACGAGTGGCATTTCTCATCCATGGATAAAGTGCATAAGTTTACTCAATGATTTTACAGGCGCACACATTTTATTGAATAATAAAAAAAAATAGAGTAATGCTCAAGCGTCAAGCAATGCATAAACAACTTATGCTAGAACCAAAAACGTGCTCTTGTAGTGCTTGTCTTTCCAAATAGCCAAAGGCTAGAAATTTCCATGCAAATTTAGGCTATGGGACTCTGAATAAATTGTTGTACTTCTGGCATAAATTTAGCTTCTTGCTTGTGGGACGAATTTGAGCTATGAAACCAACAAGATAGTACAAGAAAGCACAAATGAAAATATATGGACACATCAAAATTACAATTTACTTGTTCTGCCTTTCTTCCCAGTTTTTCCCTTAAAGTAATTTTAACCTCTCTAAAAGTATATTCAGCATCTTAAGGATTTTATCCGTGTTATGTAGTGATGATGCCAACCCGTTTTTTTTCCTTCTCCTTTCTCATCCAATGATGATTTTGTTTCACAGAATAAATATTATATTTATTTATTGTAAGAACTTTTTATTGTGCTGCTTTATACCCACACAATGAACCAGTATCAAACTCTAATGATTTTTGTTATTGTGTTTCCATGAACATAATTTGTCTTATTATCTATGTCATGATTTTTAAAATATTCAATGGTCATTTTAATATTCAATTATATAAATATTACGTAATCACTAAATTAGAAATAATAGGTTGGCACATATTTTTAAAATAATTTCAATATGTCAGATTTTTAAAAAAATTACATGTGTGCCTTATATTGAACTAAACAAATTGATATTACAAATCAGGCCCATTTATTGACAAAAATAGTCAGAAATCCATCAGCAAAAAAAAATAGGAGTATGGATTAAGAAAATTCCCAATCCTATCCTGACCAGAAGAAGAAATTTTTTCGATCCGGAATGAGATTTTTCGATCCGTGCTATTCTGAGAACACTCCTAATCCATATTTCCTCCCTTTAGAATTTCAATTTTTTTTTTCGGACAGTGTGCCTTTTTCTGCTTCTCTCTCCTCTGAAAACTTTTGCACAGACACTCTTCTCTCCTCCCGTCTCCATTACCGTCACTCTTCTCCCATAAAGTTTGTGGCTTTCATGTACCCAAAAGAAAAAACAAAAAGGTTTGTGGCTTTCGCTTATTAGCCATAAAAAAATCCATAAAGCCTCAGATAGATCTCGGAATTTATCAGCATTTGCAGAGCAGAGACCATGGCTATCTTGCTCTACACTTGCCTCTCTACTATTGCTTCCTCTCTCCTATATTGCTCCACTCTGTACTTGTTTTTCCCTTCTGATTTTGACCTCGCCAAGGCTCGTATCACCCGGGGTCGCCAAGTCACGAAATGAGCTTCAAAACGAAAGGAAGAGGAGCCGAAAGAGAGGGACCCTGGTGGGGGGGGGGGGGAGTGACGGTAATGGTGAGGAGAGAGGAGGGAGTGTTTTTGCAAAAAGTTTGCTGAGGAGAGAGAAGCAGAAAAGGGAACACGGTCCCAAAAAAAAATAATTGAAACAATAGAGGGAGGGAGTATTGACAACTAGACCCACCCCTAACATAAAAACTGACTTGTCATTATTCTAATGTCCAGGGCACAGATAACGTGGTGCACCTCCACAGTGGATGAACGTAACCATCTCCAATAATTATTGTGACTGTATACTTAAGTTAACAGGCCTTGAGCATAAGACCGGTCAATATATAAGTCAAACTCAATTGTGAATTTCGTAGAATCCGTATTATTCCTTAATATTTTTAGACATAGAAGTAATTGTAAAAATTTTAAACCGTTCAAATACGTCCTTGCAACGTAATTATGAAATTATCTCAGGGGACAAGGGCAAAGAATAGTGTGAAAAATATGATATCCTCTCCCTTCTGGAAAATAAGTGGATTATTATCTATCAAGATTTTTCGAGAGTGATATTATGCTTTTTTTTTCTTTTGCTAAATGCTAGTTAATGAGAGTATAGTAGTAAGTTTTCTTTAGTCCATAATTATATTTTTTTTTCTTTTTTTAAGAAAATTAATTACATTAAACATTGGTTTATTATATTCATGATCCATCCATTCATTAATTCCTGAAATTAATTACGCATCCGTGTTCCCCCCATGTGCGCGATTATTCGCTAGGAATGACCCAGGAATGCCACTGCTTTGCCCAGCTATATACAATTTGACTTAATCTTTATTTGTTTTTATTTTTGAAATCGTTGTTTGTGTAAGTTGAGATAAAACTCATCTTATTTACTTATCTCAAAATATGTAAAAGTTATTTTTAAACTATAGTATCAAATAGACACTTAGTCAACTAATTATGTAAGCGATGATATTTTTTAAAACAAAGAAAAAGAAAGGAAAAAGAAAATTAATAATAATTGAATAAAAATAGGGAAAATTATATTGAAGTCTAAATAAAAGAATATACGTTAAAGAATTCCCAAGATAAAAAAATACCATTATCAAGTATTCAAGTTAAGAAAAATATTACTGTCACATAATAGCTCTGGAGTTGTTAATGGTACCCCTGGGGTTGTTATGTAACAAACCTAGGGGCGCCATTAACAACTTTAGGACCTTTGATCGAGATTGTTTCTATCGCCTGATTCGGTCCGTCAGATAATTGCACCAATAGTGTAGTATAGGGCAACCAGTCGTTCTTCTCAAGGAGCACTATTTGGAATTCTTAAGTACCTAAT
>JBAGKO010220166.1:0-12592 GCA_037177275.1 Acacia concinna
AGTTTAATACATTAGTTGATTGTATAATATTTATGAAGGGCTTGGATTGTAAATGTGTACTATATATTAGTATAGTATATTTCAATATTATTTCCGCTTGCCATTGAACTGTGCTCTACTACTCTGATTAATGTTGGATATAGAGAGGGGTTTGACAATGGACAACTCACAATATCATAGTATGTATGGATATATACTCCACTTATGAATTGCATATTACTATGATTTATTACATTAGTCTACAAATTGAAGTTATAATTGTTAATGGCAGCACACCGAGTTGTTAATGGCAGCACATTGAGTTGTTAATGGATGCCCATAGAGTTGTCAGTAGAAGCACCTATACTTGATATCAATTCAAAAAAACTATATGTGTGCGTGTGTTAAATGACACACACACACACGCACACACTAACCTTTTAATGAAAACACAAAGTACAAAGTTTGCCCCAAAATATTAGTTCATTATGGTGGGGTAACCATATGAACTTATGCCATATTGTAACATTTTTCAATCGAGGACACAAACAAAAGGAAAAAGATTAGAAAATACCATTTGAACTTCAAAATCTCAAATTAATAATTGCATACTAAAATGACTTGATTGTCATAATCTTGTAGTTAATACCTATCCTCTTATCACAACAAAACTTATTTGAAATTCAAACTTCAACTAGTAGTTATTTGTCTTTTTCTCTATAGCATATCATTATTTCGGGTATACTACCCTTTATTTGAAATTTTAAAGTTCAACTAGTATTTTTTTATCTAAGAATGAATATAATATCATTTATTTCATATGCCTAATATGGATTCACAATTTGAAATCAAGTGGTTGTAGGAAAATTAATCAATCAATTCTAGCATATTTAATTTAGGAGTAAAGACCAATCTTTCCCCATAAGTATTCGCTAAGGGCCAATTTTGCCTTAGAAGTGTTTTTATGGTCAATTATGTTTCAGAAGTGTCAAATTTGGAGCTATTTTGCCAGTACTGTTATCATAATTAAGTTTGACCATTAGTTAACTAAATGTTATGAGCTGACAATGATGAAGCTTTTTTTGTATAATTTATTGGGCTTATTTGGTGTGTTAAATGTGTGAATTTTGGATTAGGAAAGCATTCTAGGGATGAAAGGGATTAAGTAAGTGTATAATGGCATTTTGGTCATTTTGAGAAAATTAGGGGTAAAAGGGTCATAAATGTGTTGAAATATGTAAGGTCCTTGGTTTGGGTGGTTTTGGTGTAAAGGGGTGTTCATGGGCATAGCTAGGCAAGGCAAACTCTAAGCCCAATGCCTTACTCGAAAGATCACTGGACTGCAAAATGTAGCTCGATGCCTAGCCCTTGCACTGTCGAAGCCCTAATACTTTTGGGCTAGGCAATAATGGGCTGGGCAGGGTGGGCTTCCTTGCCCAAGTTAGTGATGTTTGTCACACTCTATGTACAAAAAATAATTTTTAATCAAATATGATAAATAATATTATAAACTTAAAATGTAATCCATAATTCTATACTATGAAATATTCTAAACTTAGTCTACAACTTAAGTGTTGAAAATAAAAAATAAAGTTATGATATGTCTTCTAGAGTCTAAATAATGTTTTTGCATAATAAAAATATAATATATTTACATAATATTTATATATCAAGTAAAAAGTATAATATATTTGCATATGATATGATGTAATCTAATATAATATAACCAAACATATTTATGTAATCAATAATATAAACAAATTTACATAATATATATACACATACTGGGTAGGGTCAAATGGGCAGGGTAGTATACTATGCTCTATGCCTCACCCTGTTCGCAAAAATGCACAGCCCAAATGTTTCTAATTCTTTTCGGGCTTGTTATTTTGGGTTGGGCTGGGCAATTTTTTGATGGGCTTGGGCGGGTATATTAGGCGTCTGGGCTTCATGAACACCCCTAGGTGCAAGTTGTAAGGAGAAAATGGAGGAAATTTGGGCTAAAAGAGGAGAAAGGACTAATTTGTAAAGAAGAAAAGGTTCTAGGGGCATTTTAGCAATTTTCACATGAGCAATGGCAATTTGGTGATTATCTAGCACCTTGGGAGTATCTTAGCCATTGAACACGCTGAAATCTTGACTTCATAAATGCCTTCCTTAGGATAAAGACATGTGGCAGTGCCAAAATCATTGGATCCTTACAAGTCAAAATGCATCATTTCATTAAAGAGGGGTGCACCTCTGCTGTTCATTCATACAAGTCATAGCTAATTTAAGCCGTTTATCAGAATTACTCATAAACTAAAAGAGACAGTGACAACTAGCTTTATCCTCACCATCCATCATCAACTCCTAATTGAACCTAGATCGTTGGATCATCTAACAGCTAATTAGCACTGAATTAGATCCTTCTTCAACCGCATCTTGACCCACAATTCCCAAAACACCCCAAATGATTAAATCCTTTATTTCCAGTTGATTTTGGCACTCTTATCATTCTTCCTTGCCCAGATTATATCGACAATGTGAGAGAGAAAGAAAGAGAGAGAGGAAGAGAGAGATTTTTGAGGTGGCTTTAGAGCTAGAGAGCACCGGAGCAAGGAGTTTCAAAGCCAAATTTGATGTTGTCTTTGGTGAAATTCATATCACGTCCTTCTATTGATTCCACCATGATATGTAAATAATCTTCCCTTCTTCATGTTTGTGAACACTGAGTGTCATTAATGTATTTGAATTGATGAATCTGGATATTTTCTTCTCCTATGTTTTTGTCACTCTCTTCAATGGTGGTTTGCTCTTATGAGCTTGGTTCAGGTAGTTGTATTGTGTAATTCTATACTCAAATGACTTTAGCTCAAATGTAGAGTACTTTGTGGCTGAATGCACCTAGATTTAGGTGTCTGAAAGCATGGACGAATTATTCAATGGCTTAACTAGTCAATTAAGTTTATCTAGCTAAATTGAGTTTTGATTTACATGTTTATGTTTGGTTTTGCCCAATATTCACCATGGATTCATTTGATAATGAGTAGGCAGTGATAATCAAGAGTTCATATGCATGGAGCATGGTTTTATACATTGAATCTCTTGTTGGTGGTTGAGAATTTGGGAGAGGAATTTGTAAAGAAAGTATATTGTCATGTGTTATGTTATTACCAAAGTTCAGTAGAATTAGTTCAAGATATGCATTGCATTTACATAAATCTTAATTTGTTAACTCATTAGCCTACAGTCTAGAGTCTTAAAAAGAACAAGAAAATCTAAGAAAGTATGATAGAGAGTCTATAGGTGGAGAATGACCTAGGTTAACTCATCAATTTAGTTTTAAAATTGAAATTAGGTTAAATAATTATCTTATCAGGTAGTCCATCACATGTCATCCATGTCATATTTGTTAAAATGCAAATTTGCTCCAAAAGTTTTCATTCACAAGCCATGTTGTCCAAGAAGTTTCCAAATCTTAACAATGTTGCCTTGACAATTATCTACATTAAGTTTGACTATTAGTTCGCCGAATATGTGGTTATAGTATTTTCCAAACCTAAAAACCAATTAAATTTCTAGATTGTGAGCTAACCAAGGTCAAATCCACTATAGGCTATCTATCACCCTTATTATAGATTTTCTATTTCTTTCTAGGATCCAATGCTTAACTAATTAATTAACAATTTAAATGCAAATTTGGATTTCTCTTGATTGTCTAACTGAATCTTATACTAGTTACTTATGGATATTTTAGAAGCATGGAAGCAAAGAACTAAAATAATTATTTCTTATGGTTTCAATAATATTCACACAAAAACAATCCAAATCACAAATCATTCTCCATGCATTCTTGAGCCTAGGTTATCACAGCCATCACATTTGTCAATTAATTTAGAATATCCTACTAAACTAGAAGTATTGAGAAGCCACACAAACTGAACAATAGCACCAAGGATTCAATTAACTAATCAAACCACAATTCCTTGATTCATGCACTCAAATGCCTAAACCTAGACAATTCCAGTCACAAATTACTCAGAATTACATGCTATATCTAGTACAATTCGCATTAGCTTCTTACATTTCCAGATGACACTCTATGATTTACAGAATCATCAAAAAAATTAAGAAATTTAGAGGAGGACAAATTCATGAATTAAAATGACTAAAACCTATTACAAAGGCTCAAACCATCCTAAAGAAGCATGGAGAATGCATGCCTAGCCTCTGATCATCATCAGAATCGTAGAAATCCATGAACAGAAGCTCGCTGGAGTCATCGTTAGAAACTGCAAAAGGCTCACTATGATAAATGTCCATAGGCACTCTCAGATCCCTGAAATCACTCATAAACTCTCCCTCTCTCACGGACAAAGTCATATGGAAAATGAAGTTAAATATTGAGGGTTGCATATGGGTTTGTGGGTCACGACGGGTACGAATTAGGTGAAGAAGACTCAATCCAAGCTCTATTGGATATATCTATTGGCATTGGACGGCTTAGATCTGGTCACAGTATTTAACATGGATGGCAGAGATCAATCCTTCATTTAGTGAAACTATGTGTTTTGTTGTGTGCTCCAGATTACTCCATGAGTATGCTTGATCCACGGCCCAAATTACACCTAAGTTTGACTTGGCTTCTGCTTTGCTTATTCCTACTTTGACCCTAAGAAAATTACAGGTTATGCCCCAGCCTCTGCTTTTGTTTATACTTTTAGCTTCTGCCTTTGTTTCTTTGTATTTGAGTCTTTCTTTCTTTTACAGAAATTCCCCTGGTCACATTTTTTTCTTTACAGTTTGGTCCTTACTCATTTTTCTCCCATTTCTCTTGAAATATTTCACAGAAAATGTAATACCATTTATTTTAAAATCAAATACTAGGAGAAAATGACAATTATGCCCTTTTGAACCATTATTTCATGTTTTCCACATTAATTCTATATAATCCCAATTTATTCAATTAAATGCAATTTAATCATGATAAACCCAATGAAAGCTCTCATAAATGCATGGAGTTAAATGGTAAAAATATGATTTATCAATTCTCCAACACTTAAGCTTTGCACTCTGGGCAAAGACACAAACATAAGCAATCAAAGCAATGGTTGATGACAACATAAGCTATTCAAAATACATAGATATCATTTAGTGCATTGAAATGAATCTCCTATTATAAATCATAATTGAGTCATATAGCTTACAATCCCACCACTCAATGTTATGAATTGCTCAAGACTTGTTCAAGTTACAAAGAGAATAACTATAAGGCTCTAAAGACAAGGGATATGATGTAGGAGCTCTCTTTCTCACCAAAAGGGTTTGTGTTTAAACTCACCCTTCATGAAATACATTCTCCATAAGCCTAGGCTAATTCTACACTCTCCACCTCACATTATGAACATCATGCATCAAGAAGACTTTTAGGCTTGTAATAATGGTAAGGCCTAATGAATGATATGGAAAATGAACCAAATTTAATTCAACACTTTATCATACTTTCTATCATGAAGGCACTCAAACAAAGTTGCAATCACATACATATCACTTGGCAATTCTTTTGGCACCTTTTATTTTCCCTTTTTTATTTTATTTTCCTTTTATTATTATTTTATTTTATTTATTTATTTCTTTTTTCTAGCCTTGTTTTTGCCTATTCACATTATGTGAATAGCTTAGGCTTTAATGCTTTTTCTCATCAATATTTTTTTCTTTTGTTTCTATTTCTTTTTTCTTTTTCTTGTTGTGTCACCTTTTATTGCCATTCACAAGATAACCTTGCAACATACAAATAATCCCCCAAACAAGATAGTCCACATATAAGAGTGCCAAATCAAATTTGGGTGACAAAATGGAAATGGAGGCTCAAAAGGGGTGACAAATGGGATGATATAATATAATGGCTTGTGTATGGGATATGGGTTGAACATGAATGCCTCTATTATTTACATAAAGATTCAAGTGCATATATGCCTCAAGTGAGAGATAACTAGGTTATAGAGAGATGCAAATGCATGAAGTCTCGCAACTTTTAAAATCATGTTGAAAGCTCAATCCTCACAATTGGGTCTTCCTAAAGCTATACAAATGGTAACAAGACCAATTCTTAAGATACACCTAGCAAAGCCGGTATCCCAAGCTTGCTAGACTCATATCTCATGATATATTCAAGAAGATAATCTCTCAATTCTAATTTCTATCTAAGATTTTGTAGCAATCATGTTCTTAATAATCGTGCACAAAAATTTTCAAAATAGCCCCTAGAATGCTAAGCATAAGGTGGTGATCATGATACAAGCACAATGACCTATATGCATGCATAAATCGCTAATAAACACATCCTCCCCCACACTTAAATTTTGCAATGCCCTCATTGCAACCTATAGAAGCAATATATAACAGCAATACAAAAAATCATCAAGGCATATAGGAGGAGATATACAAATCATGCTAAGATCACATGGGGTAATTAGAGCATGAAGACTACGGGGAAGACAACCCTTGGGAGGTGGTAAAGGTCACAAGCACATTATCATCATTATGCTTCTCATCAATTAAGGCTAGTGCATAATCAATAGCAACTTCCTCCTCAATGGAATCAATATGGTTCACATCTAGTAGGGAATAGTCTTTAAACAGATGTTTCATGGATTCATAAACATTGAACCGCATCATATGACCTCCTACTTACATAGAGATGCAACCATCTTTCAAGCTCACAATAGTGTTAGATGTCCACATGAAAGGTCTTCCCAAAATAAGAGGTGAATCAACATCTTCATTTGACATATCCATTACATATAAATCAATTAGAAATACTAAGTTTTTCCCCTTAACCAGCACATATTCAAGCAACCCAATAGGTTATCTCACAGTTTGATTGGCCAAATGAATTTTCATGGTAGTCTTAAGTAATGCATTCCAACTATCACCTTTGAGTGTTAAAAATAGAAAGTGGCATAACATTGATTGCCACACCTAAATCAAGCAAAGCATGAGGAAGGTTAAGACTACCAACAGTACAAGGAATAGTGAAGGATCTTGGTCAGTACACTTTACAGTAAGTTGAGGTTGAAATATAGCAGACATATTGGAACCTACTTCAACTATCTCATTAGGTTTGCACTTCCTCTTTGTGGTGCATAGCTCTTTCAAAAATCTCATATACTTAGGAGTGGCTTTGAGATATTCAAGCAATGGTACATTAACCTCAATCTTGCTAAACAAATTGTAAGAATCTTGTTTCGTTTGATCATTCCTTTTTGTCCTAATCCCTAAAGAAGGAGTTAGGGAATGGTAAGTTAGACATCTTAAATTCCTTCTTTTTCTCATCATTAGCTTTAGTAGGTTGAGCACTAGTCTTCTTCATGGTTAGCCCTTGTTCCTTTAAAATTTTATATTGAACAACCTTAGGAGTAGGAGGACTCTCACAAACAATTCACATTAGCTTCTTACATTTCCAGATGACACTCTTTGATTTACAGAATCATCGGAAAAATCAAGAAATTTAGAGGAGGACGAATTCATGAATTAAAATGACTAAAAGCTATCACAAAGGATCAAACCATCCTTAAGAAGCATGGAGAATGCACGCCTAGCCTCTGATCATTGTCAAAATCGCAAAAATCCATGAACAGTGCCTGCAGAAGGCTTACTATGATATCTATCTGCAGACACTCTCATATCCCAAAATCACTCCTAAACTCTCCCTCTTTCACGAACGAAGACTTCTGTGCAAAGGAAAATAGAACCATACCCCAAAATCATTTGGAAAATGAAGTTAAATATCTACTGTTTTACCCCAATGACGCTGATATAGGCAAGTACCTCTTTTATTTTATCTTCAATGAACAAGTGTTTTTACTTCTTTAAGTGTCTTTAATTCTTTAGATGGGATGCACTTTTTTAAAAAACAAAATATTTTAAAATCTAACTTTGAAAAAATGAAGGTGATTACACATAGAATTGTCTAATAAGCATACTAATGGGTAAACTTAATTTGATTAACAACAATTGTGAAGTTGCTAAAACTTAGAAACTTCTTGAGCAATATTGCTCCTTAGGGAAATCTTTTGGGGAAATATTACACCTCAATACAAAATAAAAATGTCATGAATGACACGTGGATTGTCAGCTCATCATATTTGGCCAATTAACAGCCAAACCTAATTGGGATAATGATCAGGGCAAAATTGCTCTAGATTTGACACTTATGCGAAAAAATTGCTTCCCAAAAAACTTTCTGAGTAAAATTGGCCATTAGTGAATACTGTTGGGCAAAATTGGCCTTTAACCCTTTAATTTATATGCTTTAATGAAATTAGTCTAACTAAATATTCTCAAAACAAAATATAAATCTAACTACTTTATAAAGATAATTGTCTAATAGTTGTATTGAGTTTTGATCCGGTAATATATATCCAAAATTTTAATTAAAAAGTACAACATGAGTAATCATAACATGAATAATATGAAGACATAAATTGGACGACCATTAATAACACAAAATGAATTTTCCTTAAATTATAGAGGCATTTTCATTATAATTAAGCATTAATTTATGTAAATATATTTTCATAAAATTGTACAATAATAAAAAGTTTCTAAACAACGTATTCAAAAGATCAAATGAACAAAGAACAATTTAAGGAATAGTTGAGGAAATTTAATTTTTTGTGAAGAGGTTTCTTTTTCTAGCGAAACACTATCTATAAAAATTAATCTTAAATGTAAAACCCCTCTTTTAGTTTGGCATTAATCAGAGTAATAGAGTACAATTCAAATGGAAAGCCAAAATTATACTGATATATATATATATAGTGCTTAGCTTTTTATAATATCCCACAGGATCTTACAACCTTAAAATAATAAATAAAAACAAAACTGCACTGCTAGCTGCAACTGTCTAACATCACTCCTAGTGTGGCTTTGGTTCTCCTATTGCCGGTCTCTACATCTTTGCCCTTGTAACCACTTCATCCTGATAGATGAATTATATTTCATTGGAAATGGTGAGATTCAAAAAAATCCCAGTAATAACTCGTAATGAATCATAAATGTATGAAAGCTATACATGCAATACACCACAAAATGCAACAGAATATCGATGTCACAACATTTCATATCAACACCTTAGCCTTGCTTGGCTAGATACAATGTACTTCACATGCAAATTACCGATATATCTCACCTCAACTGGGTCCTACATGAGACAGTGGTACTTTTACTTTTCCCACAACATAGCTAGGTATGCAATTGACAATTCATATCACAGAACATGACAACGTATATATAATCACATAAAGTATGAAGGTTAGAGCTACTACCTAAACGCCTTTCCAATGCTCGACTCTCCTACTAGCTTTTCGAATTACCTGAGCAAATATCGAGTCCTACATGTCCAATTTATAATAATGATCATTACTCATTAATATCCATGACCCAAGTGCATTTAAAGGATTAAGATTTACTATGGTCTCAAAAATGCCTATTTATGAAATTGCCCTTAGGGGTACTATTCTCTTTCCTTTAAAACTCAGTATATTTTTACTTTTCCAAAAGTTAGGATCCAATGTACCCTTATACAATTTCGTGTCCTAAATACATTTATGGTCTTAAAATTACCAAAATCCAACTCCTTCCTCAAGAAACTCAGCCAAACCAAAATGCTACACATGTTGGGCTAAAATTGCCAATTTCAATCATAATGCTTCCAAAATGATTTCCCTACCTTTACCCACACAGTTTTTCATTCTAAACCCATTGGAAGTATATAAACCATCAAAATCAACCTCTATCATGGACAAATAGGGTGTGGCCGAAATCAGGTGGAAAATTGAATTTTCATCTCCCTTTCAAAAACTCCCTTATTACACTTTAAATCCCATGTTTAATCCATTATCTGCCCCTTCCACATGATCTAAAAAAAATTGGGCAAAACCTTCCCTTAGGGTTTGTGCATCCCAACATTTAATTTCAGTCATAATCAAGCAATATTCAAACAATAACCACCACACAAACTTCAAGCTGCAAGAATCAACAAGAAGGATGAGGTTTTGAGAGTTACCTCTTGATTTCTTGTCTCTTGCTTAAAACTGAAATCCCTACCCTCTTCCTCTTAAGTTTTTTCTTTCTACAAGTGATTCCAAGAAGGCCATAACCATTAGAAGGAAGTGGAAGCCAAGAATCAAGAAGAAAATTGAAGGTTTTGAGCTCAAACTTACCTTGTTCCTCTTGATTTTCCTTTGCTCTTCCTTCTTTCCTTCCATCTCTCTCTCTCTCTCTCTCTGCTTTGGCTGGCTGAAAATATGAGGCTTCCAATTTCCTCTTCAACTATCTCTTCCACAATTAACACATGTCGTAATTTCCCTTAATTAATTAAGGTTAATTCTTGGCCACATGTTTTACTTTGTCTCTTCTTGATATTTATCTTCCAAGACAAGATCTTGGCCATCCAATTTCTATTGAGATCAATTTTAGTCTGCTCTTTTTATCCTTGATTGGGTCACTAATTACAAGTTTGCCATTACATTTTTTGAATTTTTGGATTTCTAAACAGAATTTTCACCCAATTTTGAAAATTCATATCTAATGATATAGATGTCCAATTGAGATTATTACAAAGCCCAAATGTCCCTTATTGAGTATAGTTTTAGGGAAAAATATTTCCTTTTCTCAGCTAGAATCAGAAAATTCCCAGAAAATTAACATTTGAACACTACTTTAGAATCTGGCGAATTTTATTGGGCTAATTTCAAAAATTCAATTCGCTTAATATATGCATCCAATCAATGTAAATAATATATCAATTAAAGTTTGACATGTCTACTTTTAGATTAAAAAGTTTCAAAATTTTTGGGCATCATTTGCCTATGCAAAATTGATACAAAACAGATATGTCTCATGTTACTTTTTAAAAATTAGTCAGATTTATTTTGATCATAATTCTTACATTAAAATTCACCATTATATTCTTTTTATTTTGTCATGTAGTTAGAGAATTTTAGTGAATACCAATTGAGATGCTACAGGGAGGTGCAAGGGAGGTTCAACTTGAAGGCTCTGCAAGTTACAATTCTCAAGGAACAAGCTTGAGAGGAAAGAGGAAGAAAAAGAGAAAAATAGGTAAAGAGAAGTGGTAGAGTCTTAAGATTTGAGAGATGAAAGGATGAAGGAGAAAATAAATTGTACATGATTAAAAGATGAAAAAAATAGATCGATGTGCAGGTTACAATTCTCAAGGGCTATTTGATTGCTCTGCATTTCTTGTCCTATGCAATAGGCTGTAGTTCAGGTCAGATATAGGCACAAGAATTTTTTTTTTTGTTTATTTGCGAACGGGTGCAAGAAATTATTATCAAAATTTTTAATGTATATAATTATAAGCAAAATATGTTTTGGTTCTCTTATTTAGGATATTTTTTAAAAAATATAGGATTACATCTATAGACACAAATCTCAACCGTCTAGATTCAAAAAATATTTATATTATAAAATGATGATTACTTTTGAAATAATTATTATTAAAAAGATATAACACATTAATTATTAAATATATTATAATTATGTTTTTGTAATATATTTGTGAGTCATATGATAGATTGTTGACTTGTTGGACATATGTTCTAATCTTGTTAACTTTTCATTAAAATTGACTAATTATATTTATATCATTATACATATCTATGTGAGATATTATGTGGGCATTTAATATAAAAAAAAGATATTATGCTAGTAGAATATCATTTGAGTTCTACCTAAGTATATTGATAAATTTCAATGAAAATTTTCTTTATATTATTATGTCACTGGAACGGTTTAACTGGTCTGACCATTTAAACCATGACCCGTTAGCTTTTCCAACTCAACGTCTGGTCCGAGTTTTAAAACATTGATTTTAAACAAGTTAACAATAATAATAGTGATCATTATAATTGAATTTTTGTGGAAGGGAAAATCACATTGATCATAAAGATGTATTGGGTAAAAAATGTGTGAGGATCCATAAAAAAAAAGTGTGAGGATATCCGATTATATATATAATATAATTTGACACCTGGTTCACTTTTTTTTTTTTTATAAACAAAGAGAAACTATTATAGGCTACCCATTATCTGAATCCATAACTCTAACTAGCTCTGGAGAAGTCGATAAAACTGAATGAAAACCTGACAAACAAGCGAGTCCTTCCTTAGCAAGATAATCCGCAGCATAATTTGTCTCTCGACTTATGTACCGAAGATCAACAATCTAATTCTAAGCCAACATCTGTTTAACCTGAGTAGAGCCAGAAATTCGGGCCGAGCCCGTCGAGCCGACCCTTTTAAACTCAAGCCCGTCACGGGCCGGGCCTCTAATTTATAAGTTAAAAATGAAGTCGGGCCTAAACGGGCTAGCCCTGTAAGGCTGCGGGCTTAAACGGGCCGGCCTTGTAGGGCCGCAGGCAGGCCTGTTTATATATATATTTAAAAAATTGACTTAAAATTATAATAATGATTATAAGCATGGAGAAGATGAAATGGATAATGTTATTCATATTATTTAGTATTTAATTTATAGTTTATGTCTTTATCTAGTTATTTATTTGATAATAGACATTAGTTTTTAAACTTTGTGTGTTGTTTTTATT
>JBAGKO010220202.1:0-12590 GCA_037177275.1 Acacia concinna
TTTCTTCTTGATGATTCATTTTGTTTTTCACTAACCCCTGATCACACTCGTAAACAAGTAAAATTGTGTATACAATAGCAATTTAACCATAGATAAGCTGATTAATCCACAATCATAAGCACACGATTTATGAAAAATTTACTCAACTAATAAACAATTTTGAATTAATAACTTTTAATTTACAAATATAATCCATGTTTAATTTATGGCACAAAATTAAAACATAAACAACCATTAAATGAACTCCCTACGTTACTATTCTAGCAGGTCATTTAGGTGCACACGCATGCGGTTGCCCAAATTTTCCTCTTTAGGAAATGGGTCCTTAATGTTTGACATATGCAAATTCAAATCTAAACAAAGCATTGGCTTCTGGTGTAAGTCCTCTTGTAAAATTAAAGCTCGACTACTTTGTGTTAGTAATCACTCCTTCACAGATATTATCATTTATAACTTTAAAAAACGTGTCAGAATATAATTATGAAATTAAGAGATGACATATCAATGACTAAAATTAAATTTTTCACATTATATTTAAAATTTTTAATTTTTGTAAGTAACAAATTTATTTTTTAAAGCAAAAAGGGTAATAACTTTATTTTAAAATTTTATATTCACTAAAAAAACAATTATTGAAAACATAAAAATTAAATTAAAATAAATCTAATTAAGCTGTCTATTTTTATTTAGAAAATACAAATAAAGGAGGGTCGCTCGATACTGGACCGTTTGTGGAAAGAAGATGAACTTTCCACTTGCATTTACTCCACGGCTTAACATTTGTCCAAATCATATTTTAAATAATACACTTGCAATTTCCACACGTACTTATATAAGTATGAACATTCAAATTTCCCATTTTCTATATACCAACAACAATAAAGTCTTAATCTTTTTAGATGGGGTCGGCTATATGGATCGCATGATGACATTATATTTTGTTGAAAAATATATCTTTAGATATGTTATTGATCAAAAGGTCCATCTCTATAATCTTACTGACTGTTTGCTTCAGCCTCCTCAAATTAGTCAATGAGATGTTGTGATAGTCGGACTACGAGTTAGTGCTTGGTCATTCAATACTCTTGTCTTTAATATAATTAAGATCTCATTTGTGGGCTAAGTTGCACTACTAACCAGATTTTATATCACGTATAGAAGGTAATAATTTATAACCTCATTTATAGCCCTTGATTACTTCAAGGAGCCTTCATTGGCTAATTCTAGCGTCCGTGGTGGGGGAGACTTACTAGTCAATGAGTTTGCCACTTTTGTTATATTATGAAACTTCGCCTTCATGCTTGGTAATGACTTGCCCATGCAAGCAAGTCTTCGTTAATGTCTTCTAGTCAAAGATAGAGATAACACTAGATGGGAAAAAAAAGTTAGATCACGCGTCTTGGAAAAATAATGTTTTTATTAACAATTTATAAAAATTATCAAAGAAAACTTCAATGATCTTTTTAAGAGTCTAAGATAATTATAAAAGATCCAAATATATTTCATAAGTAAATGTGGGTGATGATGAACTGATAATAGTCCAACTCTATATGGCCACATATTGGCCAGCAAGAGAGATATTAGGTGATGCGAATAAAACCCAAGACTTTGACTAGTTCAAGTCTTCTTTTACGGTTGTAGCCTCACCCCTTGTTGGCCCCTAGTCATAAATATACTTCCTCTGCTCTAAATATATATATAAAAAAATTGTATACCTAATTTAAATTTGTTAAGAAAATTAGTTAACTATAATAAATGTGTAAACATTCTAATAATTTGCATTTAGAAATACTCTCCCCACAAACTCTTAATATATGAAATTATAGAGAATTTAGGCTGAAAAAATATAAAGTTGGAAATCAAATTAGTATGTAAAAACACATGTAAAACAAGCTTTTGCCTCTAATTAAGCTTCAAAATATTGGCATATAACCTAATCGTACTTGAATTTACTTAACTATGTTAAAAAGACACAAAAAGAAGTTACGCATCTTTTATGGGATTTGAATAACATGGCATGATTTAGTGACAAAAAGAATTCATTGTAGTTATGAAACTGATTCTAATGGCAGGGACTTTAGCTTTTCAATCATGAAGTTTTAAGAACAAGCTAAGTTTGTATGAAACTATAATCCTTATAATTTTTTTTTTGGACAAATAATTTTTATAATTTGATTGAATCTTAGTTTTGGTCATGCAGTTTCAAATACTTGGTTTTTATTCCTATAGGTTCATACATATTTTGTCTAAGTTTAATGGCTAGCTCTATATTTTTAATAAACTTTGGTTTTGGCCATATACTTAAACACAAATTAAGTCATTTTATAACTATAAGGACTAAAACGAAAGTTCTATCAAATTGTAAGGTCCAACAATATTAACCAGAAAAAAAAAAATCAAGGTACCTGTTTGTTTGCAATTAAAATAACCTTTCAAATTATACAACTTGAAACACACGGTTTCATCATATTATAAATACCTTAGCTAATTTTCTGACAAGATCAGAATGCAAAGCATCATCACGAAACGATGAGTTCGAGTGCGTTATTGCTTTTAAAACTGGCATTATTAGCAGCCTACACACAGCTGGCAGAGGCGGCACCAGGAGAAGATTGCAGTAGAATGTGCGGGACGGTGGACATCCCTCCACCCTTCGGAATGACCAAAAACTGCTCCAAAGATCCTGATTTTCAAATATTTTGCAACTCTTCCTCTGGACACCACATTCCATACCTAACTAGAAACACAACCTTCCAGATTCTCAGCATATCTGGGAATACTAGTGAGATTCATGTCTCTATGCCTGTTATTCATCAATGCTATGATCCCAACACAGGCCACTATTCGATTTCCTACTTTGGGAGATTTTGGGTACCCTCCTCCAAGTTTCGCATATCCAATAAGAAGAATAAATTCAACGTAGTGGGCCCTGACACCTTCGGTTACCTGAGAGAAGAGAAAGAAAGAAGAATTCAGGGCTGCATGACTCCGTGCGGTGATCTGCAGGCAGCGACAACTTATAGTGGAAACTGCTCCCATGATGGCTTCTGCCAGATTGATTTTGATCGAGCCCTTACAAATTATTCTATCTCTGTTTTTGTGTTTTACGATGCATACCCAGATGTGCCTGAGTACCTTGGTTGCGGTTATGCATTTCTTGCGCAGAACGGATCTTTAACCACAACGACATCAAGAAGTTAAGGGCAAGTAACAGAGCTACGGTGGTTCTCGATTGGGCTGTTGAGATAGGCTATCATGCGGTGGAGCGTGCAGAGGTAACAAAACTGAATGCAGAAAATCAGAAAGTGTCACTGGCTACTACTACTGTAGCTGTAAACAAGGGTTCGAAGGCAACCCCTACATCGATGGCTGCCAAGGTGATTATACAATATTACCACCTTTTTGGCTTTTTAACTGATTGTTCTTATAAAATTTTGATAAGAAAAATTGTTTGGGTTATAGTTTATCAGTATTTTAAAGTATTGTGGTGCGCTGTATTTTTTATAATGTATATAGCATACTAAAAATATTTTTTTAAAGGAGTCTAATACTATAAACTAATTTTTTTATATCCAATATCCTAAATTATTTTTTAGGTGTGTATAGTACCATAAATGCTTTCAATTGTTGAGTGCAAAATTGTTAAAAAAAAAAAACTTTAGGGTGATGGATTTACATAAAAAGATACTTAATTCAGGATGCTGAGTGTAGTACAAAATATTTTACCTTCAAGATATTTTAAAGCTCTGGATACATTGTATGCACCTGAAAAAAATACTTCAAAGTGCTTGTTGCACCTTAATCTAATTTCTTTCTTCCTTTGTTTGTCTATAAAGCCAGTTTAATAGGCGAAACACATTTAAATTGAGGGCTGAATTAAAAAAAATATTTTACTGTAAATAGAATTTTTAGTCTTGTCCTTTAAGTTTTGACATAAGCCCGTCAAGAGCCAACCTTAAGGACCGACCTATTAAAGACTGCATAATATTGTTTTTTTTGTCGCATTCAAATAATGTTTTAACCATTTTAAAGATTATAATTGTTGAATTTTTTTTTTACCTAGTGTTTATTTGAAATAATTTTATTTCTTTACAAATTACATCATCCAACAGGATAAAAAATATAAATACATTTACACAATTATAGATCTGTAATATTTTTTATTTGAAGTAATTTGAGTTAATTATTAAAATTTTAAAATGGCCCAAAACTCACTGCAGGCTAGGCCCAAACCCACGACTGCAAAGTCCAGACTTCAACTTTAAGCTTAAGTGGATTTTTATTTTAGGATTAAAGTGTAATTTATCCACTAATGTTTTTAAGGAGGAGCAATTTTAGTCATAACATTTTTTGTTTTGGACCAATTTTAGTTCCAACATTATTTATTTGGGGTAATCCATATTATCACTAACTGATCTGTTAAGTTGACTGTTAAATGGATTTATTGACCAATGATGAGGCTATATAGCTGATGAGCTAGATAAAACAATATCATAAAAATATGAATTGCGCTAAATAAATAACTTTAATTGGTCAACAAACTTCACTTAACAGTCATATATTGCACTTAACAAATATGGTAATTCATATCCTCATATTATTTTATCCGACTCATCAGCCACATAACCTCATCATTAGTTAACAAACCTCACTTAACCGTAAATTTAACAAATCTGTTAATGAAGATATGAATTACTTCAAATAAATAACATTGTGACTGAAATTAGCCTAAAAAAAACGTTAGGACTAAAATTGTTCCTCCCTGAAAATATTATGGGGTAAATTGAACTTTAACCCTTTATTTTACATTCTCTATTTGTTTTCTATATTTTTTTTATCTTCCATTTGTCTCCCACATTTAACACTTTATCTTTTTTAGGAAAAAATAATAGACATTTCTTGCATAATGATGACAAATAAGCAACTTAAATTATTTTATTAACCCGCATGCATTAATTAACTAAGTCTTATATCTATGATAGGTTGGAATAATTTAATTAATTAGGAGAGGACATCTGGGCTATTGGGCATGTTTGCATGAATTTAGAAATTTGGAGTTAATTAAATATAATTAAGTAGTAGTTTCTTTGTTTCACAGGATTAATTAACCGTGCTATGTTTCTTTGTAATTTCAGATGTAGATGAGTGCCGCAAAAACTTACACAATTGCTCGGATCCTGAGATTTGCCACAATGTGCCAGGTGGCTTCCAATGTCATTGTCCACATGTACACAACGGCAATCGCCATAAGGGAACTGGATCAGGCTCAGGCTGCAACAAACCTGACCATACCATGATAATTATAATTTCATTAGGTAAACATATGAGTATTAAGATGGGTTAATCTATATTCAGTATCTTTAAATATTTTTTTCAGCAACACGTCATGCTCTAAATTAATTTTTTGGGTTAATACTATTGTCAGTTAGTATGTTGTAATTGAATTTTAGTTTTGATCATTATAATTTCTAATCGTTGGTTTTGTCCCTGTAGTTTAATAAAAATTTAATATGACCTTATTAACTTATCATTTTACTTTTGATAAGTTTTACTTTTAGTCTCTATGCTTAAACTCAGACTAAGTCCTTATAAAACTACAAAGACCAAAACCAAAACTCAATCAAACCTTAATGACCAAAAATAATATTACCCACAATTTTTGTAACTTTAATATCGACAATGTTTTGCTCCCATCTTCAGACCATGGTTTATTTATTTATGTAGTTTATTTAGCATTTTGTGTTGGAGAAAATTATTAGAGATGTACTTAGGATTATCGTCTTCACATTTAAAAAGACCAAAATTCAAAACTTGCTTTTAAAGAAAAACTCACATAATGACATGTATTCATTGTAGTTGTCATTATAGCTTTGCTGGTTGTCTTCACACTGGTCTTTATATTATGTTGGGCACGGAAGCAAAGAACTATTAAACAACTAAGACACAGAAATTTTGAGCAAAATGGAGGAAGATTGCTTCTACAACAGCTTTCACAACAAACAGGATATACTGATAGAACAAAGATATTCACAGAAGTTGAGCTGAAGATTGCTACAAACAACTTCGAGGAAAGTAGAATTCTTGGTCGTGGAGGACAAGGCACAGTTTACAAGGGTATATTAACAGATAACACACTTGTTGCTATTAAGAAGTCTAGAGTTGGAGCTGATCCCCAAAATATTAAAAGTTTTATCAATGAAGTGTTTGTGCTTTCTCAAATCAACCATAGGCATGTCGTCAAACTTTTAGGGTGCTGTCTAGAAACTGAAATTCCTTTATTAGTTTATGAGTTTGTACATAATGGCACCCTTCTTGACCACCTAGACCCATCAAAAAATGAATGTCCCCTTCCATGGGAGACTCGATTAAGAATAGCTACAGAAACTGCTATGGCCATTTCATATTTACACTCTGCTACTTCTATTCCAATTATCCATCGAGATATCAAATCAGCCAACATATTATTAGATCATAATGATAGAGCAAAGGTGTCTGATTTTGGGGCGTCAAGGCTTATCCATCTTGATGAAGCTCAAGTTACCACAACGGTTCAAGGAACAATAGGATACCTGGATCCAGAGTACCTTCAAACAGGTCAGTCGAATGAGAAGAGTGATGTTTATAGTTTTGGGATTGTGCTCGTGGAGCTTCTCACTGGGAATAAAGCTTTTGAATTCCATACATTGGCCAACCATTTTGTGTCTTCACTAAGAGAAGACTGTTTGTGGGAAATTCTTGATAAGCGAGTGTTGGACCAGAAGAAGAATGCAACGATGTTGAAGGAAGTAGCCTTGTTGGCAAAAAGATGTGTTAGAGTTAATGGAGAGGAAATGCCAACAATGAAGGAAGTAGCAATGAAGTTGGAAGGATTGATGGCGATGGAAAAGCATCTTCAAGAAAAGGATAAGGATATGATGGTAGAAGAAAGTGAATATGTAGTCGGATATTGTCCTAATAATGATGGATATGATAGCATACAAAAGCATGTGACTTTTGATATTCTAGATGGGGGGAGATGATCCTATAGTATTTGTAAGCCTGTTGTGTTTCTACTTTTCTAGTGGATAAAAAAAATAGCGAGTACCATGGAAGGTGATAATTAAGAACCTATCTCAATAATATGTTTGATGTTAATTCCTGTGAGTTGCAATTTCCATGTATTATGTATGTGTGTAGTCCTTCATACTTATTATTTTAGTTTTATAAACTAAATAAGTTCCCCTATATATCTTATAGAGAGAAAAGGCCAACGATGGCGGAAGTAACAAATAAGAGAAGTTACAATGTCTACTAGAGAAGGATGAAGAAAGTAAATAGTAAGTGTCGAATTGATGGATATGCGAGTACCAGTGCTAGTTTTGAAATTACAAAAGCCAAGAAACACTTTATAATCTTATATTAATCCTTTTTGGTTTTCATTGGCCTCATCAAAATATTAGTTCTTTGTTGGCTAAGAAAACACTAACACAAGTACATCGCATATCATACATGTGAGCTCACACACACATTCAGGTATTTTATACATGAGTACCTTTTAAGTGTTCTTAACTAAATAATTTTCCACTGAGGACAAATAATAATTTAGCACTTGCTTATAGATATCATCCACCAAACCTTCTTGATCTTTTCACCTTACTAGTAGGCTATACATAAGTTTCCTTGTTTACTTGCACTTTTTTTCCCTTTTTCTTTAGATAGGAAAAGTCAGGTTACCAAGGCCAATTTACCTGTCTGGCTTCTCTTCTAGAGGGCTTGTTTTCTACCATCGATGGAAATGTGATTTGAATATTCATCCATAATGTGAAAATAACTTGTGGAATAAAATTTGAACTTATAAAACGTGAAACTCAAAAGTAAATTAATATCAAATAGTTCCAAAAGATTATGAAATATCATTGTAAGACTTATGAAATTAATTCCAATGATAAAAATGACATCATTGCCATTGCCTTTTTTGGAAAAATGGGTAGCATTTTTTGACAACCTATGGTAGACTCCTTGCTAGAGCTCTGGTTGGAAAAATTAATTCCATAAGAGGGTTGAGAGGGGGTTCGAACTTTCCCAAGAAGCCCAAGAAGATCCTTGACCATTCTTAGATACTTCTTATGTCCCTGCCTACTTTACATCAAAATGAACAATTGTCTTACACATCATAAACAAGTAGAATATTTTTATCGACAAGATAAATTACTTTAAGGTGAAAGTGCAAGAATACCTATGTGATCTATATATATTCTGTATGTGTCTGACACTATACACAATCATTGGGTACAAAAATATCTATGAACATTAAAAATTTTAGAGAAAAATGTTAGCTCCATTAATTGGGGCAAACATCCATTTTGTGGGCCCACTTTAATAATTTTTAGATAATTATTTTAACAGCGAAGGTGAAAAAATACCCATATATATATCACGCATGTGCATCAAGCGGCACTATATGTAATCCTTAGGGTGCAAAATACCTATGATCATTAAAACAAGAAAGTGAACAAAAATGTCAACTCTGTTAATGAATGCAAACATTTGTTAATTTTTAGTTTTTTTGGGCCACTTTTATAATTTTTTTAATAATTATTTAAAAGCTCTTACCCTCTCTCTCTTCCTGGACCCCTCTCTCACCCTCCAAACCAAAATCCTATTTTCACACCGGCATTGACTCTCTCTAGCTGTACACATGTTCACCACCTTTGTGCTACCTTCTCCCTTCAAATGCCCTTCCATAGTTTATCACCGAAACTTTTTCCTTCATTAATGAAGCCAAAAATTAATGAGTATGTATTTTCATTAGTTGAGCTGACAGTTTTGCCCTTTTGATCATAGGCATTTTTTCACTCTAAGAATTGTATATAATGCTAGACACACTTGTAAGACACGTAGATGAGTATTTTTGTACCCTCCTTCAAAATAATTATGTACAAATATTAAAGTAGGGCCCACAAAATGGACATTTGTCTCAATTAACAAAGTTAGCAGTTTGTCCATTTTTTAATGTTTATAGGTATTTTTGCATTCAAAGATTATATATGGTACTAGACACACATGTGGGATACATAGATGGATATATTTTTCACCTTCACCTATTAATTTATTAAGAATATTAAATTAGAAAGTACCTTATACATAATGAGTGAGTCAAATAGTCCTATGAACAATTGTGATAATCTTATAAACAAGATAAATTAATTCCTTAACAATTACTCTTTTGCAAGTGTCTTACATTTCATAAATAAGTGTAATAGTTATACAAACAAGTTTTAATAAAATTTTTAATTAATTTATCCTATTCCAAAAAATATTTTAAAATATAAAAATTTATAAATTACAGTCAAGAAGTGGTAAAGACTATGAAGGTACAATCAATATCTAATAATTAAATCATAAACCCTAAGCCCTATAAATTAATCAACCAATATAACTTGGTTAATTGTACTGAAGTCATACTTTTATCCTAAAATTAATTTAATTTATATATAATTCATTTATTTATTGGAGTATTATTATTTTAAATATTGCTATCTCTCAAGTAATATTGCCTTATAATTTTTTTGTTTTGCCAGATGTTGTTGTATAATTAATTAAGAGATAAGATTGATCATGTCATTCTCATTTTAATTAGCTCTACATTTTTTATACTCTTTTTTCATTATGTCAGTTATTTTTCAACTTAAACATTGATAGTTATTTCTTAACTTGTGATTTCATTGGTTGTATCATTTATCTGAAGCCTAAACCATATGATATATTTTTATCCTTATATATGCTTGTACTTATCTATACACACGCACACATGTGCGCGCGCACGCTTAACTAGTTATTTTTCAAAATCAAATAACACATGATCATGGTCTTTAGTTAAATACAACAATTAGTACCTGATAGATCTTCATAGTCTTTACTATTTCATGCTTCCACTTTCTAAATTTTTATATTTTAAAATACTTTTTTCAATAAGATAAATTAATTATGACTTTTATTGAAACTTTTTCATGAAATGTAAGACACTTGAAAGTGACTAACTATTAAAAAACTAACTTATCTTGTTCATAAGACTATTGCACTTATTCATATAACTATTCGATTTGCTCGTGATGAATAAGGCACTAGCAAATTTAGTTTTTTTAATAAATTAATTTATCTTGTTGATAAAGATATGTCACTTCTTCGTATGACTATTTCAATTGTTCATGAAGTGTAAGACACTTGTTGACTTTGATTTAATATAAGTAAGAACATAAAATTATTATATATATTTTGTTCTGCATATAAGAATTAAGGAGCATGCCTATCTTCGTGCTTAGGCAGCTTCTTACTTAGCTTGGGACTCTTGGGGGGTTAAAACTCCCTCTCAACCTTCTGTTGGAATTCATTAATTTTTCTAGCTGCCAGTTAGCTCTGGTCCAAATCCCACCTCCAGTGGTCAGAAAATACTCTCTATTTTTCAATTAAAAAAAGCATAAGCAACGATTTCATTTCATTATGGTAATTAATTTCATTTTGCTGACAGGGTATTTCAGTGATATTTCAGAATCTTCTGGGGCATTTAATATTAATTTGCAATATCCTTTACTGAAATTTTCCCTCAAGTATAAGTGCCGCTACTTCAAAGGCCAATTTAGTCGGCTTCTCTCTTCTGGTGGTTGTCTTCTATCTTTACAATGAAATGTGGTTTGAATATCCATCGATCCAGTGAAAAGAAACCTTTGGGATTTGCGTTTATAAAAGTAAAGCTCAACTACTGCGTGTTTATAATTGACTGCTTCTTTAAAGAGATGTATTCAATGTATCTGTAAAAAGAGCATGTCAAGATATAGTTCTGATCTGAAAGATGATATTTTTTTAATGAGAATTAAAAGAGGAGATTATTGAACGGTTCAAACTATCCTTTTGACAATCTTAATTTAAAACTTGTCATTGCTAACTTTACTTTTCAAATTTTGTACATCTATTAAAATAAAAATTATTAAATCATAAAAATTAAATTAAGTCTACTAATCTAGATTTAATTTAGAAAATACAAATAAATTACACACCTTTTGAGTAGAGAAGATGATCTCCACCCAAGGCATTGTAGCTTAGTGGTAATGGTATCTCCCAAGTGGGAGGAGGTCACGGGTTCGATCCCGTTGTTGTAACCTCAGGCCGTTAGTGCCTACCCGTCCTAATTATAAGGACCTTTAGTGAAAAAAAAGAGAAGATAATCTCCCAATATGCATTCCACAGCTTAACATTTGTCCAAATCATATTTGGATGATAAATTGCAATTTACGCATTTTATTTTCATATAAGTAAGTAACTATGAATATTCAATTCAAATTACCCATTTCATAATATTATGTTCCTCTCTATTTTTACCTATACTCTGTCAAAAACTACGGACTGAACGGAGAGGTGAACTTAGACTATGTACTGAAACTTTATGTTGATTCATGTGGCCGATCAAGGTTTGTGTCTAAATTGTGTAGAAAATACCAGTCATGTCATTGGAAACAGATGCAAAGAAGATTTAAAAATTGAAAAATCTGAACTGGATATTCATAAATATCTCTTAAGAAAATTCTCTAGAATTTGCCTCTCATTAATGGAAAGATCATGCATGCTATAGAACGTTTTCCCTGCATCGAAGCTTGGTCTGACTTGAATTTAGTTTATATAATAGTACTATATATATATATTAAATTGTCTCACGGCAATATATATATATATATATATATTAAATTGTCAGTCATCAAAGTAACCAAAATAAAGTCTCATTAATAATAAATACTCAAAAACAAAGGAATGAACCAATGCAACAGAGACATTGCTTACTACTAATAGGTGTTGGAATGAATCATGAAAAACTTATTAAAGTAGTTGTTGAAAGTCAAATTTTATAGTATTATTATCTCTTAAGTAAAGCATTTAATTTAATTAAGTATTGTCAACCAAAAACAAAAAAGATATATACATTAGCAAGTGTCTTGGTGGAAAACGATTTTTGGCACTTCGCAAATTATCATTGAAAAATCATAGGTAAAATTGAGGATAGCGCCCCATTGGAAAATTTTAGTGGGGTATGATTCCTAGGAAAGGGGGTGAAGCCATGCAAAAAGACTAAAATACCCTTTAAATATAATAAATGAAAAAGGAGGGCCGTAAGAAAACTGTCCAGTTCACCCGCAAACCGCAAAAGTTTTTCTCGTGCCCTTAGCCTTGGATACTCTTTTCATGCGAAAGCTTTATGACATATCCTGAAAATTACATTCCAATTGTAATATATAGGGAAGTTAAGTTGGCTATGTAGAAGATGAACTACATATAGCTTAGGGAAGACAGATTTCGTATAAAGGAGGTACGTTGCACAAAAAGGGCAGATAAGTTTCACAAAATGTAATTTAGATATTGGGAAGTACGTTACACAAGGGGAAGATAGATTGCACAGAAAGCCAAATGGTTATTTCATATGGTTACTCATTTAAATTAGATCAAGGTGTAAAAATATACATGTGATTATTCTCCAGAAGTGCTAGTAGCAAATATATTTTTTTGGTACAAAAATACACATGTGATTATAAAATAAAAGCAAAAGTCACATTTACCATTAAACT
>JBAGKO010220232.1:0-12588 GCA_037177275.1 Acacia concinna
CCAAGAGCCTTCAAGAATAGCAGTACCAACCCCACAAAATACCATGGTATCTCAACCACAGCAAAGCAGGGATGATACTTCTCAGCTTTTGAAGAGCATGGCTGGCCAAATGACCAATATAGAAGGGCAAATGAAGGAAACTGATGATAGGTTTGTCTCTATCACAACTATCTTGCAAAAGATGCAAAAGGAAGATTCTGATGTACACAAGAAGTTGGAAGAACTTACCTTGAAGAAAAATGATATTACAAGTCATTTAACTCAGTTGTCTAATATAGTTAATGACATGCAAGCCAACAGTAGAGGTAGTATTCCTCCTAACACTGTGATGAACCCTAAATCCCTAAATGCTGTTACTTTAAGAAGTGGCAAGAAAGTGCATTTTGGGGGTAATGTTACGAACGATCTAAGCTTGATCAAGATGGAGGAAGCCCGCCACTTTCTCCTGTGAAGCTAGCTAAGTCTGAAAGCTCAAAAGAAGAAGAGCTACTGAAGAAGACAAGGGTTCAAGAAGTCTTAAAAGAGCATTCTACTTCAAAACAAGATCAACCACCTAATGATGATCCATCAAAGGATGGGAGTGTTGAGTGTAGCCTAGCCTACAAAGGGAAGAAGAAGGAAGATGAGGCAAAGAATAGTAAGCAAGGAACCTCTAAACCCTCGGGTAAGGAGGTAAGTGCTAAAGATATCCCATTTTCGAAGGCTTACTTTTATGGTAAGAAAAAGTTTGATGCTGAGTTTGCTAATGAGGTGTCCACTTTGTTCAATAAATTAGAGATCAATGTGCCCATTATTCAGTTCTTGAAAGGAAACCCTAAGTACTTCAAACTATTGAAGGAGCTGTGTAATGACAAGCAAAGGTTATCCTACACAATTCCCTGCACTATAGGAAAAGTTCATATCAAGGGGCGTTGTTGGATCTAGGAGCCATCATAAATGTTATGCCTTGGTCAGTTTATTTAGCTTTGGGAATGAATGGCATCAAAGACACTAGTGTGGTTCTCCAATTAGTAGATAGTTCTATTAGGTATCCTAAGGGATTCATTGAGGATATCCTAGTTCAAGTCAAAGACCTAGTTTTCCTTGCTAATTTCTATATTTTGGATATGTCTAATGAGCTTGCAAATGAAAGTACCCTAATATTGGGTAGACCATTTCTTCAGACTTATAGAATAATCATTAGTATGAAACACAATTGTGTCACCATGGAGGTAAGGGACCATGTTGTTACCTTTAATATGAATGAGGCCATGCATTATCCCTTTGATAATTCTGCATTCATGGACTTGAACGCCATTGATTTTATTGTAGAGCAAGCTAGGGATGAACATGAGTTGAAATTGCTTGATCACTATAACATAAGTCTACTAAAGATGTTTGATCCTCCTACTGCATAATCACATGAACCTTTGGAGCTTGATTTAGCTCTAAGTGATTATGATACATACTTTGCTTCCCTCTCGTCTGTATTTTCATTATCTAACTCTTTTGGAGAGCTATCCAATTCCCTGGATTTCTCTTGTCTTTCGATCTTTAACTCTATATCTACTTTCACAACTGACTTTGGTTTAAGTGAGAATGTATTGATCAATGTATCAAGTGCTCAAGAGATTCTGGGTATTGAGATAGAAGAAAAATCCAAGGGAAGTGGCTTATGTAAAGTGAAGTTGAGACTTCATGAACCTACAGTCGCGACCTCATCTCAATCTTGTCTAAAAAAAGGTTTCTGCAACTGAAGTCACGACCTGAGAAACTTGAAGTTGTGACTTCAAATCAAGTTTGCCTAGTCAACTCGCAAACTGGAGATATGAAGTCGCGACTTGAACCCCCATGTTTCACTGACATCTTCTGGTGTGTTTGATCATTGCTCACACTCTAAGATTACACCTCATACATTGCAGTTCTTGAACAATCTAATCTCTCATAAAGATGCAAGCCTGGAGGTGAATCAAACCAATGATGTTGTTGCTATACACCAGATTGATCCTGATGCAACATCGAAGGAGACTGAAGTGAGCTTGATGGTTTCAAATGCCCCTGATGAAGGCACTTTAGAAGAGTCAACAAAGGGGAGTATTCTTAATTCTAATGATTTCTCTGTTTTAATTCCCTCTATTGTCCAACCCCCAACCTTAGAACTGAAAGACCTACCTTCCAACCTTAAAGTATGCTTACCTTGAGTCTAGGAATAATTTGCCTGTTATAATTTCTAGCTCTTTAAGTGAAAGCGAGGAGACTAGTCTCATGAGCATACTTAGGAGGAATAAGGAGGCTTTAGGTTGGCAATTAGCTGACATTAAGGAGATTGATTTGACTTTTTGCACCCATAGGATTTTGATGACTGAGGATTCCAAGCCCATTAAGCAAAGCCAATGAAGGTTGAACCCTCTAATTTTTGATGTGGTTAGGAAGGAGATAGATAAGCTCCTAAGGGCTGGGATTATCTATATTATTTTTGATAGTGAGTGGGTGTCACTGGTATATGTTGTGCCAAAGAAGAGTAGGAATACAGTGGTAAAAAATAAGCAAAATGAGCTCATTCCTACTAGGGTAAAAAACTCATGGCGAGTTTGCATTGGCTATAGGAAACTTAATGATGCCACTAGGAAAGACCATTTTCCCTTGTCCTTTATTGATCAAATGCTTGAACGTTGGCAGGGAAACGTCATTACTCTTTCTTAGATGGTTACTCCGAATACTTCCAGATCCCTATAAACCCTAGAGACCAAGATAAGACCACCTTCACCTATCCTTTTGGAACATATACCTATAAAAGAATACCCTTTGGTCTTTGTAATACCTCTGGTACATTCCAATGATGCATGTTGTCTATTTTCTCTGATTTTATTGAAAAATGCATGGATGTATTTATGGATGATTTTACTGTTTATGGAAATTCTTTTGATGAATGTTTGAAGAGCCTTGACCATATTTTAGTACGGTGCATTGAGAAAAAGCTTGTTTTGAACTATGAAAACTGTCATTTAATGGTCAAACAAGGCATCGTGCTAGGTTACTTGATTTTTAAACAAGGAATAGAAGTGGACAAAGCTAAAATCAAGGTGATATCTTCTTTGCCTATCTTACCAACTTGAAAGAGTTGAGATCCTTTTTAAGACATGTAGGGTTTTATCGAAGATTCATCAAAAGTAAAATTGCCCTACCTCTTTCCAAACTGTTGCAAAAAGACATTGAATATCAATTTGATTATGAATGTGAGCTTGCTTTTAATAAATTGAGTGATAGGCTAATTACTCCTCCTATTTTGAGCTCTCCCAATTAGGACTTGGCCTTTTAAATTTCTTGCAATGCTTCAAACTTAAGTGTGGGGGTAATGTTGGGTCAAAGGGAGAATTCTGTTTATAAAGTGATTGCCTATGCTTAAAAAACATTGGATGTAGCTTAGCAAAATTACACCACTACTGAAAAGGAATTATTTTCCATTATTTTTGCACTTGATAAATTCATGCCTTACCTCATAAATTCTAAAGTGGTTATTTTTACAGATCATGTAGTAGTGAAGTATCTCTTTCATAAGCCTTAATCGAAGCCAAGGATCTTGAGGTGGATGCTATTACTTCAAGAATTCGATGTGAAAGTAAAAGATCAGGCTGGAAATATCAACCATGTAGCTGACCACTTGAGCAGACTTCCACTTGAGACACGGGGAGTATTAGATTTAGACATTCTTTGTGATTCATTCCCTGGTCAATCTTTATGTGCTTTGTCTGTTTCTCAACCATGGTTTACCCATCTAGTTAATTTTCTTGTCACAAGTTTATTCCTTCTCATTTCTCCACTTTTCAAGCTCAAAAGCTTCGGAGTGAAGCTTCCCGGTACATCTAAGATCCACCTCATCTATGGAGATTAGTGCTAAGTAAGTGATAAAACGATGTGTTTCTGAAGTGGAAGCTCAACAAATCCTTGAAGCCCATCATGATGCATTATGTGGAGGACACTTTAGCGCTAAAAAGATGGATAGGAAGGTGTTAGATGCTGGATTTTATTGGCCCACCCTGTTTAAAGATTCATTCAACTATTGTAAGGCATGTGATAAATGCCAACGCTTTGGGGGTGAGCAAAAGAAATGAGATGCCCCAACAACTAATTCTTTTTGTGAAATATTTGATGCTTGAGGAATCAACTTCATGGGCCCTTTTCCGCCATCTCATGGTTACACCTATATCCTTCTAGATGTGGACTATCTTTCCTGATAGGTAGAGGCAATCCCTACACGAAAGGATGACATATCTACGGTCTCCAAATTCCTTAAGTCCACTATCTTTAGTTGATTTGGAGTATCTCGTGTGCTAATCAATGACCAAAGAACAAATTTTTGCAACAAGTTACTCATCAACTTGTTGGGTAAATATAGGGTTTCCCACCTAGTGTCCACACCTTACCACCCTCAGACAAATGGCCTAGCTGAAGTGTCAAATAGGGAAATCAAGCGCATCCTAGAGCAGATTGTGAAACCTTCTAATTGAGACTAGAGTTTGCAGTTAGATGATGCTTTATGGGCCTACCGCACTACTTACAAGACACTAATAGGGATGTCTCTGTATCGAATAATCTATGGGAAGTCATGTCACATCCCAGTAGAGCTAGAGCATCGATCCTATTGGGCCGTTAAAAGCTACAATTCTAACCTTGAGGAAGATGGTTTGAACCGGCTTCTTCAACTTCAAGAATTTGAGGAGATGCGGTTAGATGCTATAACCATTCAGACCTCTATAAGCAGAAGACTAAGGCCATCCACAATGCTAACATACTAAGAAAACAAGTCCAAGTGGGTGACAAGCTAAGATACCAAGCTCGATTCAAGTTCAAGAAGTGTAAATTTAAGACAAGCTGGGCATGGTTGTCAAAGTGCACGACTTTGGGATGATAGAGCTACCAGAAGAGGCCTCGGGCAAGATCTTCCAATGCAATGGGCACCTCCTAAAGCTCTATGAAGAGCTTGCTCCACCGTCGTAAGGCTAGGTTGTCCCTTTCCTTTTTCTTCTATCTTTCACCTGTTGACCTTTGATTTACATTCCATTTATGTGATGAGTGAGATTGTGAAAGGGAATTCCCAGTAGAAGTAGGTTTTGTTATTTTCTATTTGTTTATTTGTTTGTTTGAATAAAGTGTGCATGATTGTGATCTTGTCTTATCTATCCCCGCATGCTTCATGGCATTCCTTTATTGAGCTCTTCTTCCTTTCTCTAGAAGGATGTTGCACAGAGCTTTGCACTAGCCTTAGTATGAATTCTGTATTGTAGACATTGCCCTAAAGTGTGGGGGAGGAATTTAAAAAGGTTTTTGAAGGGGATTTAAATGTGGAAATTGTTTGAAATTGCTCTTACCAAAATCCATGAAAATTTTTCAAGATTTTCTCAATCTTCCATCAATTCTTTTTGAGTTTTGAATTCAATTGATGATGCATATAATGGTGGATTGCTGCTTTGGGTTGTTACATTTGATGTTTTGGTAAGCTAAGTGTTTGAGATTGAAAGACTGACTTTCTGTCTTCTCAAGTTGCGACCTCACTGATTCCAAGTGGCGACTTGAGCTGCAATTCTAATAGAAGGACTTTCTGTCCATTGAAGTCACGACTCCACTTATCCAGAGTCGCAACTTGGGAAGGGAAATTGAACAAAGGCTTTCTACCTGCTAAAGTCACAACCTCCTGCCTTCTGGTCGCGACTTGGAACCCTAATTCCCTAAAATCTTATCTGTCAATCCAAGTCATGATCTTATTGTCTCAGGTCGCGACCTGGATTGTCTGACATCAGTTCATTCTTCATGAAATTCCAAGATTGCCCTTTTTCTTTCAAATTTCCCTCACAATCCCTCACATAACTCCTCTTTTTATTTCCAAAATCCCTGTTCCATAACCCCTTCCTCTCCTATTTTCCTATTTCGCTAAACCTTGGTTCCTATTCCTCTCCCAAAATCCCATCTATCTCTCTAGTGTTAGACTGCAAATCATCACCTTATTGTAATTTTGAGCAAGAAGCCCTACAATTCCTCTTGAGAAGCATCATCAAAAACCTAATCAGTTCAGCATTTGCCCTCCCTCTCTCACAAATCAAGGTGCCATGTTTTCTCTTCTTTCTTTCTTCTTTGATTTCTTTAGTTTATTTAGTTTTATTATATATCGATATATAACATTTGGATTACATGTAATCATCTCCAATATAATTGAATCTAACGGGCAATAAAGGAATTCATAAGAGGGAAGGATCTGAAACTTAGACAGAAGACCGGGCTGGAACAACCATAATTTCTACTAGAAAAGGCTTCTTTAAGATAGGGTGGGAGAGCACCAAGACAGAGTCGGGAGTACGGTTTTGATGTGAACAAATGAAGGAGAGAAGAGCTTTATTTATATGTAAGGAAGAGGGTTATTTTGCAATTATTTTTGGGTCCATAGGTGTAATTTTTCTGATTTTCAACATGTGTCACCCCTTTTCTCTTGACACATGTCCTTTCTTGAGATATGTGAGGGATACCTCACCCCTACTAGGTGCTACCATCTGCTGTAGCCACAAAGGGTCCCTCCATATCCAAATTATACCAATAATTTCATCTGATCGATCCAAAAATCAGAAAATTCTCAAAAATGATTTAGTCATTGAAAAATTCTAAAAAATTCAAAGAAAATCTCTAAAAATATCAGGAGACTTCCATTAAAATTTTGTAATTCTTGGATGTCTAGAACTCCTAAAATAAATTTCTTAAAAAGTCCTTTCTTTTGACAATTAACTTATTTCAGCAATTTCAGCTGATATCTCAAGACTTTTTCCTGGCTTCTAACCAACTTTATAGTTCCTCCAGAATATTAAGGTCCCAAAATATCTATTATAGGCGAAGACAAGATCTGGCCAAAATATTTGCAAATCCCAAAAATTTTCCTCAAATCTCCAAAAATTATTTTGATCGCTCTACATTATTCTGGACGCTATATATTATATGCGGGGACCATTATGGGAGCTTTTAGGGACCTCAGACCTGTCCACATTTTAACAAAAAACTTTGTGAAACTTTTCCTCTTTGAACATAAGTCATTTCCTAAATTTCACTTTAATTGTTGTGAGATCTCTCAGACCTCTATAGACTATGGCCCTTCCTTCATCCGAAATACTTCATCTAAGCTCTGAAAAATATCAGGGTACGACCTTTGTTTTGGTCAAAAACAATATTTTGACCAAAAATACCCATTTTTTGGTCTACCAAAATTCTAGGATATTACATAGACTTTGTCCTATTGCCTTTAAACAACAAAACCTTTTGGTTGTTCTACAAAAATCTCCTCCTCCAAGTAGCCATTGAGAAAGGTTAACTTAACATCAAGCTACCATATTATCCATCCTTTTGAGCTATTATTGCAAGTATTATATTAATCTGATTGTATCTAGGCATGCTCTAGGTGCAAAAGTATCTATGAAATCATGTCCATACACTTGTTAATATACTTTGATCACCGACCTTGCTTTGTACTTGTTGATTGAGCCATCAACATTCAGCTTTGTTTTTAACACCCATTTCACACCTATGACTTTCTTATGTTCTAGTATATTAGCCAAAACCCAAGTTTGATTCTTATCAATCATATTCAACTCTTCCTGCATAGCATCAATCCACTTTGGATCCCTTGTTGCATCTACAAAATGTTTAGGTTCCACCAAAGACATTGCATCTATGGTATACATCAGATAATGATCTTGTACCTCTAACTGGAATGTCATCAATGGTCTTATCTAATGGAGAGGCCATAGATGGTGATGATCTACTATCTAGAATACTCCTTTTCTCCTCCCAGTATCACTTTTCCAGTTCTGCAAATTGAATATCTCTTCTTATCACTATTTTCCCATATTGAGGCTGAAATACTTTATGGGCTTTATATACACTACTATAGCTCTCTTATCAAGTTTATCTCTCTTCACATGTGGTACAAGAGTATAACAGATACAACCAAACACTTGTAAGTTTGTTAAAAGTGGCTTGTAACCATACCATGCTTTGAATGGTGTTTTCCCTTGTAATGCTTTTATAGGCATCCTGTTTTACAAAAATACAGTTGTGTTAGCTGCTTTAGCCCAAAACTATTTGGTAGATCCTTCTCATGAAGTAAGCAATGAGACATCTCCATAATAGTTTTGTTCCTCCTCTCACTCACCCCATTTTGTTGCGGAGTGTAAGGAGTTGTTAATTGATGCCCAATTCCAACTTCTTCACAAAATTTAGTGAATTGAATTGAGGTATATTCAATCCCATTATCATATCTAAGAGTCTAAATTATGTGCCCACTTTGATTTTCAATCCAGGCCTTGAAATTCCATAACATTTCTGCAACTTCAGTTTTGAATCTCAAGAAATAAATCCAACACATTCTAGTTAGATCATCATTGAAAGCAATATAATAAAGACTTTGATTCAAAGATGGCTCAAACATAGGCTCACAAAGGTCCGTATTAATTAACTGTAGTTTTTGAGTTGCTCTCCAAATTGATTGAGCAAATGGCAACCTAGTTTGCTTATCATATTGATAGGCCCTACAAATTGATTTTAGAGGTTCCAATGAAGGTACTCCTTGCACCACATCTTTCTTGCTCAAATCCTGCAATACAAACTCATTGTAATGGCCTGGCCTTTTGTGCCAAAGTTTAATTTGATCACTTATTAGAACATGAGCTCTTTGATCAACATCAATCAAATCTAAAGAAAACCATATATTTTTCATGTTGACCTAAAATAATAAATGACCATGAGCATCAGTAATCAAACACATGTTATTTTTAAACCACACCTCAAAACCCTTGTCTATCAATTGACCAACACTTAGCAAATTTTGATATGCTTTAAGAATGAAAAGAACATGTGAAATAATCTTCTTTATACCTGAAGGAGTTTGCAATGCAATTATGCCTCTACCTTTAACCTTTATTTTATCTCCATTTCCTATCTTTGCTATAATTTCTGCTACATCTTCAAGCTCAGTAAATAATGCATGGTTGCTAGTCATGTGGTTAGTGCAACCATTATTTGTCAACAAGATTTGTTTGAGGTTGTGACTAAAAAACATTTTGCAGTGAATAAATGCTCCTCCTATTGCATAGAGCTTCTATTCTTGTTGAGATTTGTTTTTGCATATTTTACCAATATGCCCCAATTGCTTGTACTTATTGTACTCGACATCTGGTCTCCTCCAACACTTGAATGGTGGATGACCTTTCTTCCCACAACGTTCACAAGGAGGAAAATTACGCTTATTGTTATCTCCCTCTTTCTTATAACAACCATCCTCATTTTCCCTTTCTTCTTTCCTTTTTGACTTTAACTGACCTGTAGCTTGGCTTGCAATGCTCCCTTAATAGGCCCTTCTTGCCTCATGTGCCTTCTTTATTCCTATGATTTTAAGGCACTCAAAAGTTCTGCCAGAGTGATGTTTGACAAATCTTTTGAGTTCTCCAAGGCTGAGATAGTTGTCTTAAACCTTTCAAGAACAATACCTAGCAGCTTTTGTACAATCATATAGTCAACAAATTCTCCTCCCAACAGTCTCACTTTATTTGCAATTTCTAGAATTTTATATGCATATTCCTAAATAGTTTCAGATTCCTTCATCTTTTACATTTCGAATTCCCTTACAAGATTCAACATTTGCATACCTTTGATCTTATCATCTCCTTCATACTCTTTCTTGAGATAATCCCATCTATATATATACACACACACTTTGTTGTCTTCAAGGTCATGATTCTGGTGAAGATTGTTGCAGAAACAACAAGAATAGACAAGACTTGGCTTTTGACTTCCTCTGCTTCTTCTCTTTGTGACTTCATAGTTGATCTACTTTAGAATTTTCTGTTAAAGAAGGAATATTTTAATATTCGTCAACAACTTCCCATAGATCATTGGCATCTAGATAAGCCTCCATTTTCACTACCCACATATGGTAATTTAGGCCATCGAAAATTGGAGGGGCCAAGCAGTACAAGAAGGTTCCACTTGTATGGTGGTTTGCATTTTGGCTAACACTCGGTGTTTATATCATAGGTCTCACAAGATAACTTGATTCTGATACCAATTGAAAGTTTTTACAAAGGAAATTGAATAAAAATGAGAAGAAAGAGCTCTAAAAAATATTTATAGGGACATACTTTATTCAGCCTGCAATTTGGTATTTAAATACACTAGATTATGATTTAAAAAATAATTAAAATATCTGCCACTATTCCATTGAAACAGCAACAAACTTGGCTAATTCCTAATAACTTACAAAATCATAAAGTTAAGTGGCTAAATGGCTAGAAATCAGGAAACAAACTTCAATTTGACTATAATAAATTCTAATAAATTTATTTTTTAAACAGCAACTAATTCCTAAAAATCAACAATCAATCGTGGGCAACTAATTAGGAGTATCTCAACAAGGACTATAGGATATTTTACTCCTGAAGTTTGGAATAGTAACATTGGTGATGGATGAACGAAAGAACATGAACATTATTGAAGCCAAGTGCACAATATAGAGTATTTTCCAGATTGGATTTACGATAAACTTGAGCAGGGCAACAATTTTGGAGATGATAGGATAATCACTGTGAGTAAACTGATGTTAATGCAAATAAGATGTCTACGGTAAGCTTTTGATGTATCCAAACATTAAGTGATTATGAAATGTTGTTTGCTATAAATTTATAGTAATATAAGGGTTGATTTGATGTAAATAGTGACTAAGAATTTTATGGTTTCATCTACAATGATAAATGATATTGTAAAGTGAGAGGATAAACTTTGACGCAGGTTTCATTTTGGTTTTCTTTTTTTCATTTTGCTTTTGTTATGTGTTTTTTATGACAGATTTTTGTGTTTGATTCAGGTAAAAGATTAATTAAGATGTTTGATATAATCATTTTCCACTACCATCAATAAATTCAAATTCACATATCATGTCTATGTAATACTCCCTCCAATTCTAATTATAAAGACCCGTTGATTTTTGTGGAGAATCTTAAAAAAATCTTAAGAAATCTAATTACATTACTTTAAGATATTAAAATTTGTCGTTTTTCTTCCATTTATGTTGTTTGGCTTATGAACTAATATATAATGTAATAAAACACAATATATGATATGATTAAGTAATGTAATTAGCTTTGTTAAGATTTTCTAAAAGGCCCTTATAATTAGGATAAGAGGGAGTATGTATATTGTTGATGTTATTCTTTATATAAATTCAATTATCTTGCATGATTCAATTTGTACATGCAGTTCTTGATTTTTATTTGATGGATAGCTTTTCTCACAGCAATGAAGTGTTCTCATTCATCATAGACTAAATTGCATGGCAAAGTTTGAGTAAAACCTAGAACTACAAATAAGACATGAAACTGAGTCATATTGAGTATTGATTGAGGCGTGATGGTCATGGTGATTGCATATCCTGAAGTTGGTGTGGTATATTCATCCCTAATGCTCTTAAGGTAATTAATGCAGCGGCTCGTGATGATTTGGGAAAGGGTGAGATTGACAAAAGAAGTGGTAGAGAAGGTCAGCCACTTGTTTTTGTGACTAGACTGTCCAAATGAATGTCTATTTGTCTTTTTTCCAGTCATTCCGTGTCTTGGCATGGATAATATCTCAGTGTAACATTCCTTAACAGGTATGGGACAAGATTGCTCCTGGTCTGGCTTCCAAGTTTGACTCACCATACTCAATCCCAGCTATTGCCCCACGCCCCCTGCTTATCCTTAATGGGGAGATCATTGCCTGTCAATCAAAGGTTTTTTGCAAGAGTTATATATAAACATTCACAAATTTTAGCGACAAACCTTATTGTTCTGTTTGAGTTCCTACTGTATTAATCAATTAAACCATGTCATGATATGACTTTGTAGGGTAGTCGCTAGTATGATAGACCTCCACATGTGTATAACTCAGTTGAATTATTTTGGGTGTTCAATGTTTGTGCGGTTCTTTCGAGTTACTTTGGAATTAAAATACTATCCTACATTGTGAACTTCAGGTGCTGAAGATCCTCGATGTCCCATTGAAGGTTTGTAAGTTCCAAAGTCAAATGCACAGCTGGCTTATGGAGAATCCAACTGTCTGCACAATTTCAAGGTATAAAACTCTCAAAGTTTGATTAAACCCGAACATGTTATTCTTTCATCGGCTTGATAAGAAAGATTTCAAATAAAGTAGGCTGCACCAATCTCAGCGACGCAACAGTTCGTAATAACCAATCATATTAAGATCTTGGACCGAACCAGAAAAACTTATCTTTTCTTTTTGGCTGGGAGTGTAAAAAATTTATTATTTTGGTTTTAATTATGAGAATCTGTTGACTTTTTTAAAATATCTTAAAAATGCTAATTGCATTACTTTAAATAATTTAAATTTAATATTTTTCTTTAAACTATTTTGTCAAACATATAAACTGATGTGTAATGATACAATACATATAATATGATTAAGTAACTTATTTAGTTTTCTTTGATATCTCTAAAAAAAGTCAACTGAGTTTTATAGTTAGTACATAAGATAATATGATGAGGGCGGCGGCTTTTAAATTTGGGAATATCCTAGAAACAT
>JBAGKO010220280.1:0-12587 GCA_037177275.1 Acacia concinna
CATACTCTGAGCTTTAGTTAACATGCGAAAAGATTTTCAAAATATATAAGGTTTTATTTTACACCCAATTCACCCCCTCTTGGGTGAACAGCCGGTTCTAACACACTATACTTCTAGCAAAATATAAAAAGGATGAATGTTATTTGAAGAAATTGATTGAATTCCACATTATTCAACTAATCCCTTGTCTCTGATTTAGCCTTATCCTTTGGTTCCTACAAATAAAAAATTAGCAACTATATCAGCACGAGACAACATATTTTTTTGCCCAAATGCCACATAGATAGACCAAAGTATGCTAATAAAAGCAAGGGAAAGATTTTAAATATAATTTTAGAGAGGGAGAGAGGGAGAATGCCTATGGAAATTAAGAAATTTATATTTGTTGCAATCTATAAAATCATGGGGAAACATCTGGTATGTGATATCTTAGCATTCTTGTGATTTCTGTGTTTTTGTGATTGCTCAATAACAGGGACAACATAGTCCTATGATAGCTTCAAGACCTTAGCATAAGTACGACAATGGGAATACATTGTTTATATGAACACATTGTTTATCTTAGCAATAGAGTCTTTATTAAATGAACCATCTCACAAGTACAAAAAGGAAGCATAAGTTTAAGGCTACAAGTAGCTTTGTGGGCGGATCTAGGAGGAGCAATGTAATGAACCAGCTTTTATTATTAACTTAACAATATTTGATCTTGTATTATTAAGGTAGCCAAATTATGCTTGTCATCTTCAAACATCGACAGGGACTGGAATAATCACTTTTAGGTACTCACTAGACTAGTTACTTGTTTGATTGTGCCTTCATCATATAAAAGTAAGTTCAGAATGGTATGTAGAGAAAATCCAAGCCTTCACAAAAAAGCTTTTTTATTTTCTATCAAGGTTTTGAAGCTTTAGCCCTAGAATGAACAATCAAGTAAATGAGATATTTTCAAATACTAACAATTTGACTTGGTTAGTAGAGCTTCAATAGAATTATTGAAAACTACTTTTCACACCATAAAAGTAGACCACGGCCATAATGTAGATACTGACCAAGGTACATAATCAGAAGAATATCCAAAGCAAACATGAAAGAACCCAAGCCATTATGTGTCTGACTGAGAGATATCTCATTTATGTCAGTTGCCCATGGTCAAATAGTAAATCTTAGGCAATTTGAGATTATAAAACATTAACCTCCATAAATGTCTACATAGTAAATAACTTACTTATATTTTAAAGAGAAAAAAAATACAGGTAAACAAGGCACAAGGTCTAATTTGCAAAATGGAGCAACACAACTGTCAAAAAACCTTTAACTTGGTCATATTCTTGTTCTATTTTGAAGTATATGTCAGACTAATTGTTAAGTTTTATTGGTTCATAGCACAAATTAAATATACACCATGCCTAAGCAAGAATTTCCATAAAATAAATTCAAGAGAATGGAAAATAACAAGTAAAAGATAGGATTGTTGCATTTACCTATAACCTGAATACAAATGACATATCACTTTGTTTGAGGTATTCCTGTAGAAAACAAATCACACATTCACACCTCAAGGAATCAATGTTTAACAGATTACAAATATTTCCAACAAGATGAAATAGAATGGATGTACAGCAGTTAGAAGTCAATGAAGATTTAATTACTGGACTTTGACATAGTTTGTATGGGAAAAGGAGTACAAAACAACCCCAAATTGTTTGATATATGCAAAGGAAAAACATTTAAAACCTGAGAAAGACTTGTCAACTTGAGAATCCAAGCAATATAAATATCATTTTAGATAACCATGGCAACTTATGTGAAAATATGTAGAAAATTTTAAAAATCAGAATTCCTTCTAGAATTCCAAGATTCCAACTCTCACTCATCCAGGAGTTCAACGGTCAAATTGTCGATACAAAGAAATTAGATTAGCAAAAATGAATATCACAATGTAGAAGGTTGATTGGTTAGCAATTAGTTAAGACCAAAAAGAAATTAATACAATCATACATCAATCTAATATGAACTATGGGGAAAAACCCTATGAAGTAATAAGTGAAATTAATAGGAGAACAATGTAGCTAAACTACCTGCCCAAGAAGTATTTCGTTCAACTCACTCATGGAAGAGGTTCTCTTGACAGCACGAACCTACAATTACATCCAAGAGAAATTAAAACCTCAGAAAAAGCTTTCTATAGAATACTCACGTGAAAAGATAAAAAAATACAAGGACCAAATAGCTCTGAGACTTCTCACCACAGATTATATACGACAAGACATGGATTACGTACCATTGGTGCCAGTTAATTAAATATGAATGAAAACTTGTAATTACCAATCTAGCTAAACAAGATACCCATTACTAAAGTTTATAAATAGTAGGTGCATACTGAGTACAACAACAAAGTCTTATCCCACTAAGTGGGGTACATACTCTGAGTAAATAGGTACATTTAAATAAGTTTAGAAGAAGCAAGCATGCAAAACACTCGCAAGTTCTTGCATTTTGGCATTATAGATGGCTATATTCTCTCTGGACTCCAATATTTCTTTTTTAAGTTCTTCCACCATCATTTAGAAAAACAAAAACAATGATGATAATTTCCTATTCTCAACTGAAAATCAGAACATAATCCAACCAGGCATATACACGCATGACACAAGGATGTACATAAATGACAACTAGAAAATGGATTATCCATGCATTGTCCAGAGATAATTGTTAGCTAATAGTTATCATATGGCTCAATTTCAATCATCATTAATAGAAGGATTCATAAGCAAAACAATTTAACAATGACATGTAATAGATGACCAGAAATAGATGATCGAATATGAAAAATTGGAAAAACAAAGATAGGAAGCTAGAATCCTTGGAAAGGTAAACTAACCTCAATTGGATGCCATTCGTGACCACTTCCTTCCCGATCAGCCATCCTCTGATCAATGTCGACAATTCCCCTAAACATATACATATAGTTGATACTGATTATAGTTTATACTAATTCAAGAAACCACTACACACAATTGAGAAATCACGTTTGGTAGAAAAGCTCTAAGATTTACCAGCAAAATCAAACCAATATAAGGAAGGAACATAAGTAAACCCAAGTCTCGAGCATCACAAATCGCATCTAACAAAGAACATCAATTAGAAGCTTAGCAACATATCTGGTACTCCCATATTGAACCAATGGTCAAGCACGGCACAAATGGCATCTTTTAGAGAGGAGAGCAACAATCTTAAGCCAAATCCTCGCCAAATCCGGTCTTCTCATATTTTCCATGCCCACCTAATTTGATTCCATTTGGGCCATCGAAGTTGTGAAAACTTCCAAGGGCATCACGCAAAATGAGGAAGAAGATCTTAAGCAACCCTTCTCAATGCAGATCCATTCTTCAGTAGCCAAATTCTGTTGGGGAAAACCGTTTCGACATGGCTGAGGAAGGACTCGGCTTTGAGGAAGGTGTAGACCTAAGCTTTGTTCGAGGAGCATTGACAAGGAAGGACGTGGGCCTCTGCCGTGCGAAACGCACCGTTTCACTTTGACACAAAACAATGTCATTTAGGCACCAGGGAGGCGCAAGGCAAGGATGACGCTAGGGAAGGAAGCCGAACCCCTCTCATAGCTCGTCAGTGAGCAAAAAGAAGTGTGGTGGGGTATTAATAAATAACCCCACTCACTTGATACAGTAAGGGGTACTTGTCCCTTTGGAGGCTATAACCACAAGTTGAAATTTTGTAACAGTTAATGGCAACCACAACAAAGGAACCACCACAAAAACTTTTTTTAGTTTTTTAAGAGTCAAAGAAATTGAAACAAAAAAACATTTAAAAATATGATAAACCCTAAATTTTTATGTTTCCTAAATTTGAAAATAAGAGGAGAAATTCAAAAATAGATGGTAGATTACTTAACCAAGTATCTTAGAGGGAAGCTAAGCTTTGTCTTTCTCAGTTTCTCCCTCCCTCTCACTGTTCCTCTCTCCATGTCTCCCTCCCTCCACCCCAAGCGCTCTCTCACTCATGAAATTTGAAAAAAAAAAAGACTCAGATGAGCTTTGGGTCAATAGGGAGGGAGTTGAGTTTGCTATAATATTCCCAATTCATTTAATTGTGGGTAGCCATATGCAATCCACTATTGTTGTAAAACTTGCAAGTTGACTCTCTAAGTTTAATGTTTTTTAAAATTTCTACCTTACAAAATTGTATTGAGCCACTTTTAAACTTGTGCTAATTATAAACATGATTAAACTCGCGAGTTTGCACACAAAGTTTATTTGTTTTATGTTTATAGCTTATAAAATTGCATTCATTCACTCTTAACCTTGTGCTAACTTTTTTTTTATTTAATCATGCTCAATAGCTTTTTATATAATTTTTTTGAATTTTTGAATTATTTAATTATACACTATTAATACTTAGCTTATTTATTGACAAAAGTAAATTCTTACAAGTTTATGATTCGAATCATGATATAATTTTACACCATTATCACGAGTTTGTTTAAACTCATGAGTTTTGCAACCTTGCTGCCCACAATTAAATATAATATAATATGTAAGTATTAATTTTATTATAATATATATGTATATCATTATTTTATTATATATTATTATTTTCACAACCCCGTTTGCTTTCCATCTCTTTTATTTTAACCTACGGCCACTGCTAACAACAACAACAATTTATTATAATATATTTTAATAATAACATTTTGAGTAATTTCCTACAACTCAAATAATTGTATGATAATTTTTTTATCATCAAGTAATCATTTTCTAATGGTACTTAAATTTGGGATTAAAAAATCAGGATATTACAAGTATTGGAGTTGGTTAGAGGGCGGAAAGCTTGGCAAAGAGTGAGATCAAGTAGTCTATGTCTAAAGGAGTAATTGAGGCCACAAGAAGAGCCAATAGCCCAATAAACATGGGCGACACATTCAAGCAAGAGAAGGAGGTTCGGACGTAGACTTGAAGGAGATAGAGTCAGATTGGAGGATGAGGAGGTTCGAAGGAGTTGCAAAGAAAGGTTAAAGAAAGTTGTGGAGGAGTGAGATGTGATGTGATGTTGCTGGTTAGCCATGGAATCCCCATGGAGCTCATCAACGCCGTCAAGGAAGCCGGCAAGACTTTCTTCTCTTTCCAATAGTTCCGGTGGACAGCTTGATTGAAAAGATTACTTGTTCCATATAAGGATGCATACCCCTTATTTTGAGGCATAGGGGAAATGAAATTGCATGGGAAAATCCTACAAAATGAACTTGAAAAGTATAGAAAGATAGGGGAGGTATACCCAAATAATTATGGGCCATTTCAGTATTTTTCAGTATATTTTGTCTTTTTCCTCCAATTTCAAAATCATATGTCTGAGAATATGGTTTCTTCAATGGTATTACTGAATTTCAGTGCACCTCTATGTCTTTTTATAGAGTCGGGAATTCGGGTTGAGCCCGTCGGGCCGACCCTTTTAAGCCTAAACCCGTTACAGGCTAGACTTAAAATTTAGAGCTTGAAAATGAAGTCGGGCCCAAACGAGTTGGCCTTGTAAGACTGCGGGCTTAAACGGGTCAGCCCTGTAAGGCCGCGGGCCGGCCCGTTTAGGCCTATTTATTTATTTATTTATTTAAAAATAATTTGACAAATATGATACTAATGATTATAGGTACGGAGAAGATGAAATGGATAATGTTATTCATATTGTTTAGTGTTTAGTTTATAGTTTATGTCTTTATCAAGTTATTTATTTGATAATAGACATTATGTTTAATATTTTAATTTAGTTTTGATAACTAAAGAGAAAATTTTTTTAATTGTATTTAAGGAAGTCTAAATGTTATGCAACCTATAAGAAAAAAGAAAAAACTAATAACACAAATTGAAAAATGAAAAGGTTGAATATCCATCTCTTGAAAGTGATGGAGATGAGCATATTGTTTGGACTCGGACATGATGTTGAAAGTGATTATGGTCTTGGGGAACAAAATGATAGTGTTATTTATATTGTTTAGACTTTAATATTTAGTTTATGGTTTATAATTTGATTTCATCTAGTAAGTTTTTAGATTCTGGACATTAGTTTTTGACCTTTTAGACTTCGTATTTATGTTTATTTAGTGTTTTAATTTAATTTTGATAATATTTATGTTTTAAATTAATTATTTTAGACTTCAAATGCATAAAAAAAGAAAATACATTAAATGGGCCTAAAGCCCGCGGGCCAGGCCGAGCCTATTGCTAAACAGGCCAAGCTTAGAAAATTCAATACTTTTTTGAACTTAGGCCTAAACGAGCCGGCCCGAATTCCCGGCTCTATCAATGAGGCTTTGATGAATCATCATGGAAGAACTTGAGGAGATGCCCATTAACTTTAAATTCTTCTCCAATGGATTCATCCACGAACTCAACTATACTAAATGAGTGTGCTTTGGTGACGGTGTAAGGTCCTTGCCAATTAGATTTGAGCTTCCCACATCCAAACTTCAATCGGGCTTAGAACATTAACACTTGATCACCTTCTTTGAATTCCTTCTACACTATCTTTTGATCATGAAGCTTTTTGGCCCTTTCTTTGTATATCATCGAGCTTTCATAGGCTTCTAGTATCAACTCATCCAACTCTTGCAATTGAAGTTGTCTTTCAAGGCCATATGATTCAAAATCCAAGTTGCAAGTCTTGATAGCCTAATAAGCCTTATGCTCGATCTCAATCGATATATGACAAGCTTTACCATACACAATCTGGTAAGGAGACATTTCGATTAGTGTCTTAAATGCAGTCCGATAAGCCCACAATGCTTCATCCAATCTAGATGGCTAATCCTTCCTTAAAGGCTTCACAATCTTCTCTAAAATGCTCTTAATTTGGTGGTTAGAAACTCCTGATTGTCCATTGGTTTGTGGGTGGTAGGCTATAAATTCTTTATGGTTTACACCATACATAACAAGGAAGTTATCGATCAACTTATTGCAAAAATGAGTCCCTTTGTTGCTTACTATTGCCCTTGGTACCCCAAATCTACTAAAGATGTGAGACTTTAGAAATTTGGATACCGTTGGTGCATCATCCTTACGAGTAGGAATAGCCTCTACCCATCTAAACAGATAATCAACAGACAACAAGATGTAAGTGAAACCAAAAGAAATGGGAAAAGGTCCCATAAAGTCTATGCCCCATACGGCAAAAACCTCATAAAAGAGCATGGGTTGTTGTGACATCTTATTTCGTTTACTTACTGTCCACAAATAATTGGCATTTTTCACAAGTCTTACAAAAATCGTAAGATTCTTTAAAAAGAGAAGGCCAATAAAACCTTACATTTAAGACCTTTTAGGTTGTTTTATTGGAATTGAAGTGTCCTCTACAAACCGATGAATGACAAGCAGAAAGTATAGCTTTTGACTTGAGTTCAGGAATGCATTGTCTGATTACTTGATCGTTGCATAATCTCCATAGATAGGGCTCGTCCTAAATATAATGTCCAACTTCATGCTTCAGTTTATGAGCTTGAAAAGAAGATAGATGCTCAGAGGTGAGACTGGTCACTATATAATTGACTATGTCAGCAAACCAATGTATATGAGCATAAATGGCCATAAGGGAAGTGTCAGGAAATTCATCACAGACAAAATCAGAGTCAAATACTCCTCTTGTGCCATCTGGCAGTTGACTCAAATGATCATCTACAAGATTCACAGTTCCAGGCCTGTCCTTAATATTGATATTGAATTCTTATAGGAGTAACATCCATCTTATAAGCCTTAGTTTGGAATGAAGCTTTGTGAAAAGGAACTTCACAGTTACATGATCTGTGAACACAACAACTTTAAAATTGATTAAGTACTGTCTAAACTTATCAAGACCAAATAATATGGCAAACAGTTCCTTCTCAATAGTCGTGTAATTCCTCTATGCACTATCCAAAGTCTTGGATGCGTATGCAATCACATGGGATACCCTGCAATGCTTTTGACCTAGCATGACCCCTACAGCAGAATTAGAGGCTTCACATGCTAATTCAAAAGGCAATGTCCAATCAGGAACACTCAAAATAGGAGGAGAAATTAGTTTGGCATTCAACTCATCAAATGCTTGTTTGCAAGAATTATCAAAGACAAAATCAATGTCTTTCTACAGTAATTTGGACAATGGTAGAGCTACCTTAATGAAATCTTTGATAAATCTCCTATAAAAACCAACATGCCCTAAGAAGGAATGAAGTTCCTTTAGATTAGTAGGATAGGGCAAGGGGAAAATTATCTCAATTTTAGCTCTGTCAACCTCAATGCCCTTGTTAGAGATCAAGTGACCAAGTACTATTCTATAATCAACCATGAAATGACACTTTTCGTAGTTTAAAATCAAGTTTTTCTCGATACATCTAGCAAGAACATTGTCCAAACTATTCAAACAAGCATAAAAAGAGTTACCATACATTGTAAAATCGTCTATAAATACTTCCATGCAATTTTCAAGAAAGTCAAAGAATAAGGACATCATACAGCGTTGGAATGTGCTAGGTGCATTGCACAAGCCAAATGACATTCTCCTATAGGCATATGTACCAAATAGACAGGTAAAAGTAGTCTTTTTCTGATCCTCGGGAGCTATTGGTATTTGAAAATACCTTGAATACTCATCCAAGAAGCAATAGTGTGCCTTACCCGCTAACCGCTCGAGCATATGATCTATAAAGGGTAAGGGGAAGTGATATTTCCTGGTAGAGTCATTCAGCTTCCTATAATCTATGCACACATGCCAGGAATTCTAAATCCTAGTGGGAATTAGCTCATTGTTTCACTCTTCACCATAGTAATCCCACTCTTCTTAGGCACTACCTGCACTGGGCTAACCCACTCACTATCTGAAACATGGTAGATAATACCCGCACTTAACAATTTGGTTACTTCTTTCTTAACTACATCTAAAATCAGAGGGTTGAGTCACCTTTGGGGTTGCGTAAGGGGCTTAGATTCCTCATGCAAGAGGATCCGATAGGTGCAAATAGCTGGACTAATCCTCGGAATATAAGCTAAAATCTAACCTAGAGCTTTTCTATTCCTACCCAAAACATCTAGCAATCTCTCCTCCTCACTCACAGATAAAGAATTTGAAATAATAATAGGCAACTTTTCATCAGCAGCAAGAAAATCATACTTCAAATTAGAGGGGAGGGGTTTAGGCTTTAAATCAGGTGGTTGAACAATAGAGGGAATTAGTGGGGGAAGATCAATGGTAGAAGAGATACTTTCCTTTGCAGGCTTAGGCAGTGCATGATTGGTACCAAGCTTCATGGAATCCACTAAATGTGCATTAGTCTTCCCTAGTGTTGAACCAACATCCAGTTAGTCTATAAGAGCAACAAGCTTGGGGGCAACACCCTCATTCGTACCTATTTCAAAAGAAGTAATTAGCTCATTCAGAAATCTCAAGGTATGAGGAGTAATCTTAGACCTAGGATTACGTGAAGGGATAGATAGTGGCCCTGTAACCACATTCCTTTGATGCTCAAAGTGTGTCACATGCGAGGATGTCTTGGTTGATGTTAGGGCTATCCCCTTAGAGACCAAATTAGCCAAGTCTTAGCTACCAACCTTAAACTTAGCTTCCTCTATCTATTTGTGACCTGAAACATTCACAAAAGTACATTCCTTACAATAATCAACCATTGATGAGTCAAGGTTAGAAATCTCACTCCCAAGTGAATCAAAATTATAAACATAAGGAGAAGAGGAATAATTATCATCACAAGAATCCAATGCAACATCACATTCAAAATAACAATTAGGAGCATGCAATTTGAATTCAAATTCATTAGCCAGATCATCAATTGCAATATCAATAGAGCTCACACCTAACAAGGAGTAATCCTCAAATGGGTGTTTTATGGAACCATCTTTCATATCAATCATGGTACTATCTATTCTCATGAAGGGTCTCCCTAAAATTAAAGTAGACTCACTAGACTCATGTGGCATGTCTAAAACATAAAAATCAGCTGGGAATACCAAATCCTTGACTTTGATAAGCAAATATTCTATGAAGCCTTATGGGTGCCTAATGGTTCTATCAGCTAGTTGGAAAACCACATTAGTCTTCTCAAGTTCCTTGACACCAAGAGATTCAAAAATGGCACTAGGCATGACATTAATGACTGCACCTAAATCTAACAAGGCTTGGGCTACATTCACACTACTTACGGTACAATGTATAGTGAATAAGCCATGATCCTTACACCTGACAGGGAGTTGGGGTTTGAATAGGCAAACACATTGGAACTTACTTGCACTCTCCTAAACTTCCTCTTGTTAGTACAATGCTCTTTCAGAAATTTGCAATAGCTAGGCATGGATTTGACTAATTGAAAAAATGGAACATTGACATGCAATTTACTAAATATCTTATGCATCTCTTTCTCAACTTGTTCATCATGCAACTTTTTTACCTCTAAAATAGGCTTTAGGAAAAAGAAGAGAAACTTTTACCTCCTTACCATGATCATCAGATAAGGGGTGTTGGTTGCTTGTCTCTCCTTCCTCAAATGTACTCCTTTCTTTGGCACCAACTTGGGTTGCTCTGCCACTTTGTCATTCTTTTTCTCAAGCATGACTTTCTCTTTAGAGCTCTCAGAACTAGCAAGCTTCATGGGGCTCAAGGGTGGACTTTCAACCTCAATCTCTCCATCCACTTTGTCTTCATCATGTCTAGGGAAATGCACCTTCCTACCACTCCTCAACTCAATAACATTGAGAGACTTAGGATTGATGACAATGTTTGAGGAAATAGAACCACCAGTCTTCGCTTGCATATCACTTAGAGAGTTAGAGAGTTGAGTTAGGTAAGCTTGTATAGTATTGTACTTCAATTTTAACTCCTCCAACTTCTTGCACACATTTGTCATTTTAGTGCTATCACTTGCCCTATCACTTTACATGCTTTGCAGAATTGAGGCAATAGATGAAAATTGACCATCATTCAGAGCTTTATCTTCCTTCATCCGGTTGTCAATAGTAGCAAGTTGGGCAGCCATATTCTTCAACAATTGGTTGGTCTCATCACTCTTTGATTGGGAGAGTGAGTTATCTTGGAGTGAAACGACCATTCTCGAAGAGTCTTGAAACTAGGTAGAAGAAGCACCAGCTCTAAAATTTCCTTGTTGGAAATTATTTGGCTTTCTAGTATCATTATCCCTCCAATTGAATTTGGGATTGTGCCTCCACCCTTCACTGTATGTATTTGAGTAAGGTTCTCATTTGAGATTTGTGGAGCGGCCTTGATACATAGCATTGACGTCTTCATATCTGGATGGGCAGTTACAAGATACATGCATTGAAGAACTACAAAACTCGCAACTAAGAGCTACCAACTCCTGACCAACCATATTGACTTATTGTAATGAAGATTTAGAAGCAACCCGATCCAACTTAGTCATCAAAGAAGCAATTTGAGCAGAGAAGGTGTCAAGCGGAGGAATGTGTACAAGAGGAGAGTTAATGTGGTACACTCCCCTAGCATTCTTGCGTGGTGCACCATAGGTTTGCTTTGCTAGAGCCATCTTCTTAATCAAATCCCAAGCCTCAGGAGCAGTCATATCAATAATAGCACCACCGGCAGCTGCATCAATCTTATCTTGATATGACTCTTTTAACCCATCGTAGAAAGTTTGAGCCAAGTGCTCATCAGGAATCTGGTGGTATGGACACCATGCCAACAGGTCTTGAAAACGGTTCCAATACTCATATAAAGTCTCATATGATTCTTGGAGAATGGAATTGATGTATTTTCTCATGGCGGAAGTCCGAGAAGCAGGAAATTACTTCTCAAGAAAGGCCTTCTGTAAGTTCTGCTAGCTTTTATGTGTATTAGCCACATGTCTTGGTAAACTCATATACCACTCCTTGGCTTTGCCTTCCAATGAATGATGAAAGACCTTCCACATGACATTCTCCATAGAAGCTCCAACCGGTTTCATGCTGGAGCAATTCAAGAACAGTTCCCTCAGATGTAGGTAAGGATCATCTGCAGGTAAACCATGAAACTTAGGTAAAGAATTAATTAACAAACCTTTAATTTCAAAATCAATAGGCACATTTGGTCCAACATTAGCAAAATATTCCAGATTTATTCCAGAAGTTGTTACTTCCTTGATTGTTTTTCATTCATGGCCATTATTCTCCCCTTCATCTTTATTAACGTTCGCCATATTGGAAACTAGAGCTTCCCTAGATGAACTAGGTTCAATGGGTATGGGATGTTCTGGAGGAGCTTGATCAGTGTTCTCCTTATTTTTTTCTTGACCCTTCTTTTGTTGGTCCTTAAATTGCTTCAAAGTTATATCAAATTCAGGGTCTTTAGGGACACGCTTTCTACCTCTACGCATACACACAAAAATTACAACAGAAAATGTGCCAGAACATGTATATGACCAAAATCAGGAGACTCAAGCAAGGAATTGATGCAAGAAAAGCAGCAATACACCAACCCTGAAGCAAATGCAAATCTATGCTATGAAAATGCAAGTATGTCCAAGCAAAAGAAAATCAAAAGATTTAGTTGTTTTTCTCAAAAGTCTTGATGCAAACACACTTTAAAAA
>JBAGKO010220411.1:0-12581 GCA_037177275.1 Acacia concinna
TATCAAAGCACAAAACGCACCTGGTGAAGCTGCTAGCTTTATGGTTGTCGGCCAAAAGCTGATGGAACCACTGAAACTAGTCGATGATGACGATAATGGATGGAATGGCAACCAGTCAGGATTTGGCCGTCCGTCGCCACTCGCAACTTGCCAGCTTCGATGAATCCGAACCGACGGCCGACGGCTGTGAGGGTCTGGTTCTCCTTCACTGGCCGACGGGCGACGGCTCACGGCTGTGAGGGGCTTAGGGTTAGGGAGGGGAAATGAGGAAAGATAGCCAAGAGAAGGGAAGGGGACCAGAACGAGGCACGACTGGGAGGGAAGAGTAAAGACTTCTGAGAGGGTATGTGTGTTGTGTGTTGTGTGTTGTGTGTCATGTGTCATGTGTGTCAGTGAGTGACTGAGTGGAGTGGGTTGAGTGACAGAGAAATTTGTTTTATTATTATTTCAACATATACGGGCGGGGCACGGGTCGGGGGTGAGGGTTTTTGTCAACTTTTTTGTTTCCAACTGTTTTTTTTAAAATTTGTTATAAAATTGTAGGATTTAGATAGTAAATAAAATAAAAATGCATGTTGCAAAATATTAGCAAACTCATCAATATGACAAAAATAAATTTAAATTATATTTCATATAAATAAACCAAGTTTTTTTTTTTTGGGCTAACAAAAATAATTTTATTCCAAGATTTTTTTAAATATAGGCATATATTTGCTTATTATTTTTTATCAAATCCATTGTTACTTTGTATTTAAATAAAAACATGAGCAAGAAAGCTTTGCCATGGATGAAAGAGAGAAGGGAAGAATGGAAGGCTTGGATATCAATTAGGAAAAACTTTTAGAGAATGTGATCACCAAAGAAAGACACTTCCATATTTGTTTTCTTGATGTGATGTGATGCAATTAGAAGAATATATATATATATATATATATGATAGCCTAAAAAGTAACCATTGGCAGGGATCTATACTTATCTTCCTCTAGTGCCTTTGATTCTTTTGTGAGTTCTTATCATAATAGGTGTGGTATAAGTTGAAAGCATTATCGAGTCTATAAAACCAAGGGTATAGATTGCATAATCTGATCAAAATTATCTACATTTAAGTCTAAAACAATCATAACCCACTATATTTTAATCAGTACATGATAATTATTATGTATAAGATATTCATGCCTAATATTCTCACTATGATTTTTTCCCTTAAAATTAAGTTGTTCCACAAGAGTTCAATTTAGCTAAGTTCCATGTAAAGACATTGAAAAGTGATCCCGGTTGGCAACTTTAAGTTACTTATGTTAAAAAAAATTGTTGCCAACAACTACTTTTATAAGTTACTTACCATTTGAACCTTACTTTCCTTTTTTTTTATTAGAAAATCACATAAATATTTAAAACTAGACAACCACATTCAAAAATCTAATCTAAAATCAGTCTTTTTATTATTTTTTTTGCCTAATTACAAAATGCTAGTACTTAATTAAAATAAAAAATAAAAATGAAATAGCTTACATCTAGTTAGATTTATTTGGGTGCAAACACAAAAAATAAATTCAAAATATTTCATATAAATAAATCAAGTTTTTGTTTTTTGTTTTTTAGATTATTAGCTTTTTATTTACTTTGTTATAAGTTTAAGATTTTATTTAAATTTTAATCATTACATTGGGTACCTTCTAAATTGTGAGACCAGGTTTGAAACCTACGTTACAGACCCTACCTTGGTTCTAGCTTCTCTCTAATTCTCCCTTTTTTCCTACTTATTTATTGTTGATTTTATTTAATTTTTGATAATAAATAAATAAATAAATACCAAAGGAACACTCTGTGTAGAGATGCATTCTTGTGTCTGATATTTAGAAAAAATTTTTTTATAACACTCAATTCACCTTTCAATAGTAATATAATAAATTTAATTAATAATAATATAATAAACATAATCCAAATTCATCCCTTCAATTTTTAATTTTTAATAATAAGTTTTAAAAAACATATAGTGTTTAAAGGACATTTTAGTTCTTCACTTCTTCTTTTTCCTTGGCAAACAACACTCACTTTTCCAAGCCCTAATTTTTGGTGTAGATAATGGATATCACCCCTAGCAATCTCATAATTAAAAATTAGTCATCTCATAATTAAAATCCTCTTGTACTCCAACTGGCCTAAGCAATACAAAATTGTGAATTAATATTCTAAATATTAACTTTTAGAATGTAAAAAAAATGTATAGTTACTTTTTACACTTTTGGTGGCTGTTTTTGCACTAAAAAATGTTAGAGTTGGCTAAGAGTGTTAATAGTCATGGTTATTTTTGCTCCCTTATCACAAGTTAAAGGGTACTTTTGATACCAAAAATTGTTAAAGGTTATTTTTGCATCTTTGAAAAATGTTGAAGGTTATTTAAGAACCTTAACCCTAAAATTAAAGATCAAGATGTCTACTTTAAATCTGTAATTTTTGGCTAGTGAAATACACCACACATATGAACAACCTCCACAAAGCGAGCACTATAAGAAGCTAGAATCAAGAAGAGGTTCATGGTTCTCTTACTTTCTCTCTCTAGAATAGAATTATCTAACCCGTCTTCTCTAGATTTTCTTCTTGCTAAACATGATTCTAAGGATACACAAGAGAATTTTCAAAATGTGAGTGTTTGTTTGACTCATACTGATGGGAGCATTATTGATTTTCTTGGTTGTGATAGTTACTTGGAGACTTTAGGTCCTAAAATGTCTTTACTTCATTTGAAATCTCTTCATGTTTCTATTTCTAGATGGGATGCTGCTGATGGCTTGTTTTCTTTTCAGGCCCACAATTAGAAAGATCCTCTTTGGTACCAACCGCCACTTTGCATTTTGAGACCTATTCTGAGTCACCTCTACCAAGGAAATTCACTATGGGAGAAAGTGTTGCTGGAGCTTAAATCAAGATTGTCATTGAAGATGAGAACGTGTGTCAAGATATTCTAACAAAGGTTGTCTCTTTCCTTACTTATTTTCCTTCCTTATTTTATGACTTCTTGAGCTTAATTGTTGATTGAGGAAGATAAGTGTGGGGGAGGGACATATACCAGTAGAAAAATAGAGGCATTCTAGTAGTAAATCTAAGTACTAAATGCTTGACTTGGCTCTGCATTAGTTTTTCTTTGTGTTATGTTTTTACTTTATTCCATTTTATTTCCTTTACTTTCCCTGTTTGTTGTTTTGGAATCTCTACTTGTAATCAAAGGATGTTTGGTTGGTATAAATGGTATTTGTTGTTGCCCCACAATGAGGCTCCATTTTATTGTGCTGCAATTTATATGAAAATTTTTCAAAATTTTTAAAAGAACACAAATCCAATCTTTCATAATGATTTTTAAGTTTTGAAATTGATTTTGACATGATGAATTGCTGAATATTGGATAATTTAAGAAAGCACTTTAGCTTCTACAACTCAAGTCGCGGTCGCGACCTGAGATGCAACCTGAGTATCAGCCAATCATTTCTAGTCACCGCAGCATGGGCCAATTATTTCTAGTCACTATTTCTAGTCAGGACCTAATCCTAAATTTAGAAGCTGTCTACCAGTTTCTCGTGACCTCAAATATTCTTGAGTGTTTCTTTTGACCTTTTTGGTCGGCACCCTAAGGTTTGACTGGAGTGATAAGTGCCTATGGTTGTGACCAATTCTTGTTAGTATATAAGAGATGAAAACCTTGTTGGAAGGAAATATCCCACAAAGAGTATATTCACTATTTTTCACCCTCTAGAACTTATTTTGGCTCTTAGGTCAAAACTGTTTGTATTTAGGACATGAGACAGGCATTGTTTCTACACCCTTTTACCCAAACACAAGCCATCTATAATTATCTCTTGTTTAACCCCTTTGATCCTTCATATTCTTTAAATGAACCCCGTGACAAGTGACAGAGTATGTATGCTAATTTTGAATACTATAGTATCCTAAATCCTTTTAGTGCTTAATAAATAAATAAGAAGTAATAACAACTCCACTGACACCTAGAACCTTGAGACTCTACCTAGTAACTGGGGCACTTCAATTATTGTTGGCGCTCAAACAGTCGAGTTGAATAGGGAGTTAAGAGTTTGGCCAAAGGCCTATTGATTGTTAGTGGTGGCGTAAAAAGGGGACCTACACTAGCTCAAGGTTTTAAATTAAAAAAATAAAAAATAATAATAAACAAGGCATAAAAGCTTTGAAGCAGAATACTTTGGATGTTTGAGATTAGTATGTGTGTAATGTCCTAGTCACATCCGCAATCGATTCCATTTAGCCTAATTCCATCATTACACCTATGGACATATACACCCATGTAGTACCAACTTTAGAGTTATTACAAGCCTATGGTAGGATGTTTGCTACTTGAATAATTGAGCGAAAAGAACCCAGTAAGGAGAGAAGAATGAGCGTCTAACATGATAGGAGAGAGTTAAACACTTTAACCTTGAGAGAATCTCTAGTGTTCATACACTTTAGATCAATTACATATTGTGGTTGATCACTTGCATTATGCACATAGGCCTTAAGATTCAAGATTCCCTTAAGGATGTGTTGGTTTCCTTGTATTTTCTTTAGATGATCTGAGTACAAAGGTTCAAGTGTGTGGGAGTGATAAAACACAATTTTGAGGGGTGTTTTCTAACCAATTTGCATATATTTACCTTGAATGTTTCACACTTTTTATTTTGTTGATTTAAGGGTAAAAATGGTATTATTTTATATCTTTTATGTAATCTTTCACTTGCCTTGGTAAAATTTCTTTGTGGTTATATTTTCAGGCAAGCAAAGGATAAAGAAACTGGAGCTTGGAGCCCAAAATACATGGAGTATGCTGTTTTTTTTTGCCATTCCACGCCTCTGAAGTTTTAAGTGCAATAGTGCGTTTTACCATTTAGCTAGGTGACGACTTGGGATTCTTCAGGTCGCGAGTCCGCAATTTTAGATAAAGATTTGGATTTACAAAGATATATTTTCAAGATAAAAATCTTCAAAGATATGACCTAAAATTAGCATTATATGATATACTATCTTCTTATGTAATTACTTACTAATTGCCACATAATCTCATATGATATACTATCTTCTTAATATAAGATCTCTTTTGTAGTACTACCTATGAGATCTTATATTAAGGATTGGAGATAATATTATAGAATGCATAAGACAGTGACTCCACTTTTTTATTTGTACTCAACGTGTGTTTATATTGGCTAAAGAGATCAACCATTGATTATAAGTCTCATGCTCTTGAGCTAGGGAAAGAGGTCCAAGAAAATCTATCCCATGAATTTCCAAGCTTTATCAAGCAAATGATCCCATCACATGTTTTTGGTGGATTTTGGCTGGTAGACTTCTTTAATATGAAAACTTAAGAGTCATTTTTAAGTGTTTGTCATGTTTTTTTTTGAAAGAAAAATTGATCACAATCATGTGATATTGTGATGTACAAGAAATGAAGAACTTAGCAATAAATTTTGTTATGGGAGGGTCTTCATAAAGATTTCTATGAAATGCATATGCCCAAGGTTGATACTATGATTGTCTTAGAAGATGAGACTAGAATAGAATACAAAACTAAATATCTTACCGAGAAAGTTGGCTTGAGTGGTGGATGAAGAGGCTTTTCCATTGCTCACAATTTACTTGAGGGGGATGTCTTAGTTTTCCATTTAATCCAGCCTTACAAGGTAACTACTCTACAATTATGAGAGTAAATTAAGGGTTCATATAATGTTTGGTTATCATAATTTTCTATCATTTTAATTTTGCTTCTTGTAATTTTAAATCATAGGTTTTGGTTTCTCAAGGACAAAATATAAGAGAACTAACGTTTAAATGGAAAGAAATTTGAGGGATTTAAACTTTTGGTTTAAAACTATAGAGGCAAAAACCAAAATAAGCGCAAACTATAGGAACCAAATATTATATTAATTAACCCCAAAATTAATAAGTCAGAATTGAGTTATATTAGTCTATCTTTAATGTCTTTAATGTTTGAAGGTTTACATCATAAGATCATATGGGACAAATGAAGTGGATGTTGCCCTTGGCCTTCTATGTTTATGTTTAGATGGTTGCATGAAGCAACATGATTCAAGTAAGTTTCCCATGATTCTCATTTCTTTTGTTTACTTTGACATGCGTATGGTATGTTTCTAATCGCTTATGGTGATCTCATCTTTCTAGATGTTTTTGAAGAAAAAGTCCAAGCAATGGCACAATGACGTGTGATGCTAACATATCGCCATCAAATCAAATCTTTCTAGATCTTCCTCAAGAAAATTATCCAAGCAATGGCACAAAGAAGTGTGATGCTGACACACCACCCTGGATCAACTCAAAAATACTAGTGATCTAGATGAACATCTTGGCGGCTCTGAAGTTTTGAATGGGATCATATTATCAGAATCTTCAATGCTTTGTATTAGCCAAGAAATGTTTCTTCAAGAACACTTTCTTGAAGGTTAGAATTGTAAATTTGTGGTTGGAATGATCTGTGAGACCATCAATATTGCCAATGCCATTAAAGTCTCTAAGATCACAACCTCGTCGAATAATTTTGAAGTGTGGTATAAAGCTTTGAAAGGCCTTGAAATCTTCGGCATTAATGTCGGTTTCTTGCATGCTAGGCTACAGCAACTCATGAGTTTATCTTCAAAATTGAAGAGGTGCATGGAGACAAGGACTAAACGAGACCAAGCTAAAGAGGAAAAAGAAGTTCTTCCACAAGGAAGTTGAAAAGACCATAAGTAGACTTGATATTAAGCATGCTTCCCAAGATCTCAACCCTGAGACATTGAAGGCTGAATTTCAAGTTCTGGTTAATACCCCTTGGTGATATATATATGGCAAAGATGATAATCAAATCTTGTGTCAATCTCTCTGTTCACATTAAAGTATCTGAATTTTGTCTTCTAGCAGAGCTTGAGCTAAAGCTTAGAATGAGTAGAAAATGTTATGGGGAATAGTTCTTTTTTGGTGGAGACTTGGTGTTGCTTTGTATATAATATGGCACAGAGCCAATTGAATCTTATAATTAAGAGTACTAGAAGGAGTCTTTTTGTATGTAAATATATTGTGATATTTATACTATTTTTATTCTAATTATAAGACTTAGTTGACTTGTTTGGCTTCTTTAATTTCTCTAAAGAACCAACTAAATTTTATAATTAAGACAAAAAAAATTATAGCATAAAATTAAAAAAAATCACTCATAAAAGTACCTCAAATCCCTTTCTATCGGACTAATAAGTAACATATGAGATGCTTTTGATTTCAGCGGCGAGATGACTTCAATCTGATGTCCAAACATGTATTCATTAGCCAACGTTTTCAATTCCACGATTTGGGATGCTATCATTGGAACAAACACACCTGGTATGAATTATCATTTATTCTCTCTCTTCTCTTAACATAAACCCTCACGGTAGTACTAGGGGAATTCGAGCCATAGGGCAGCCTTTCGGGTAGCCTTTTTAAGTTTGAGCCCATTGAACCTCTAATTTATAGCTTGAAAATGAAGTCCGGCCTTATAGGGCCCGGCTCGTTTATATATTATTTTTTGAAAAAAAAATTGACTTAAGATTATAGTAATGATTATAAGAATGGAGAAGATGAAATGGATAATGTTATTCATATTATTTAGTATTTAGTTTATAGTTTAATAGGCATTAGTTTTTAAACTTTATATGTTGTTTTTATTTTGGTAAATATAGACCATGTTTAATGTTTTAATTTAGTTTTGATAAATAAAGAGAATTTTTTTTAATTGCATTTGAAGATATACATAGAAAAAACTGATAATGTTATTCATATTATTTAGTATTTAGTTTATAGTGTGTGACTTTATGTAGTTATTTATTTTATTGGGATTTTGTAAATATTAAATTTTAGACTTAGTATTTGTATTTTTGTTAAACATAGATAATGTTTGGTCTTTTAACTTAATTTTGATAATATTTATGTTTTAAATTAGGTATTTTTAGTGGTTAAATATATAAAAAACAAAAATATAACAAACACCCTTGAAGCGCGTGGGTCGAGCCGTGACCCATAATGATATAACCGACGCCTAAAAAATGAGCACATTGTTGAGACTTAGAAATGATATTGAAAGTGATTATGGTCTTAGAGCCACCCAATTCCTTCAACTCCATGAGAGATAGTTGAGGTTTATGGTGGTTTGTTAGGTAGAATTTGGTAGATAGATGATTAGGGTTTGGAACTGGGGAAAATTGGGGAGGTAGGATTTTAAGGTACCTGGACCGTAATTGATTAATGGGTACTCCCCCTTTTTATAGGCTTAATTCAGATCCTATCTTTAGAGATTTTTATCTTTATTTGAAAACATATCTTTGCAAATTGCGTCTTCGTAGATTACAAACTCATGTCCCTACCTAAAAGTTTCCAAGTCATGACGTGGATTCGTAAAAATTACTTCTGAGCTCGACTCTGCTTCCAAAAAAGCACAACTTCATTAAAACTTCCTAGGTCACCACCTAGAATGTCCATGTCGCGACCTAGGTGGGCAGAACAACATACTCTATGTGTTTGGGATTCAAACTCCGGTTTCTTCATCCACTCCATCATGGCTCCAATTTAGGCTTCAATTTCTCCTTTACTTGTCTAAAAACATAACAACAAAGAGGCTTTGCTAAGGCAAGTGAAGAAGGAGATAAAATAATTACATTTTTACTCCTAAATAAGCAAAATGCAAAATATGGACATACAATCCTAAAACTCTAATTATGACGCATAATGTAGGTAAAAGTGTGCAATTTAGCTATAAAATCCCCATAAAAACCATATAATGTGTCTTATCAAGGAGGATGTTTCTATGTGGTTAAGACCTTGGCGTCTCTTGTTGATGATGCGGTTGAGCCATACCCTGGCTCCCCCAGACATGATGATGACAAAAAGGGGATAGTGGTAGTTTTTACTTGAGAGTGTACTTGAGAGTATCCAGCCTCAAGGTGATGAGCTTATGGACCTGACTCCACTTGCTTCTACTCCACCTCTACCTCATGGAGATGAGGATGACCCTATTGACATTGACTTATCCTCTTTATCCAGCTAGACTTGGGACTTGAGCGTCTTTTCATATGGTCTTTTTGGTTATTTTGAGCTTTCTAGTTTTTTTTATAGTTTTTGGATTTATGTTCATTATGTTGATGATATTTTGATTATGTACTAACCCAAAGTTGTAATTGTATTTATCTAATGATATGATTTTTTTATTATCATTTATATGTGTTTCTCTATGATAATATGTTGTTTACAATATTTTTAAATGACTAAGGTTTGTCATCATAAAAAGGGGAGAATGTTGGATCGTATGTTTTGATGATAATTAAACTTAGATGGATTTAAAAAGGTGTTTTATTATGTTAAACTAAAGGAAAATTATATAAATAAGTATACTTGAGTAATATCCATTTAGTAGAAAAGAAAGAAAATGTTTTTGAACTAAGTTAGAAGGGTTGCTGGTTTTCCAGCCTCGAGGTAGCTATCCTTGCAATAACTGCAAGGTTTGTGGCAAGCCTTTCCATAACAGCAAGGTTTTGCTTAACACCTTGCAAGTTGGGAAGAAGGAGCCATCGCCTCAAGGGTGAAGTCCAACTCACAATAGCTAGATTTGGCTCCAACCTTGCAGTGGGTGCAAGGCTGAACCAAAACCTTGTAGGTTCCAACCTCGAGGACACGAACTCCCTGCTACAACAACCAAGTTTGGCTCCAACGTTGTAGTGAGTGTAAGGCTGGACCAGAAGCTTGCTTTTTGCAAGCTCTGACTCCACCCTTGAGGGTGAAGGGCAACCTAGAGGACACAGATTCCTCTTACAATGGCAAGGATATGATAGGATACAACCTTGCTGTTGGAGCAAGGCTGCATTAAAACATTGCTGTCTTGAAAAATAAGGGAGCCTTGAGGATGGACTATAGCCTAGTGGGTAGTACAACTTTTGGCAACCTTGTAAGGCAATTTAAGAACCTACTTGCCTATTTCAAAACCTTACAAGGCAACATAGCCTCAAGGTTACTCATTGACCTCAAGGATGGTTAGTAATTCTCTCTAAATTACTCTTTATCAAAACTTCGAATCCTCAAGGATTGATTTTAACCTCAAGGGTACAAGCAGCATACTATGAACTATGATTTCCAAAGAATAACCCCTTGAGGTAAGATTTATTCCTCAAGGGTACTATCTAATATGTTTGCAACGTCAAGGGTAATTCTCAACCTCAAGGTAATCTTAGTTTATAAAATTCTTGAGGATACACTCTATGTGTTATTATTAGAGAAATCCTCGAGAGTATTGAATTTTTAATGATTACCTCGAAGATGACCTCAAACCTCAAGGAAATTTCAATATTCAAACTTTCCAAAAAACAAAGAATCATAGTGTAAAATTCTTAATAATTCAAGATTCCATTTTATTGATACCCACTTGCTTCTAACCTTTGCAAATAATCTATCTTATGTTTAAGAATAGGTTATGAATCATTTCAAGTATTCTCAAGCACAAATCAACCTATATAGGGAATGTGTCAAACAATTAAATGCATTTTACCAAATTTGGTTAAATCTTCATCTACCATTCTTCTACAACCTCAACAGCTCTATTTATGACTTAGAAGGAAAATTCTTTGTGCCTCAATGGAAACTACCTAGAGAAATGATGAGATATCAACCGCTACAAACCAAACATCAACGACTTGAGTCATAATTTTCTAAGTGTGTTGCATTCAATTCTGTCATTAATTCTATGGTGTTCTTTAGTGTTTATTATTCAACTCTATTGAGAGAGTATTTATTACATTCCACAATCGTTTGTGAGTAGCTCAAAGTTGGGATATTTTGAGTGGGGACTTTGATTGTAACTTATAAGAGGGAGTGATCAAGTGTCAATCAAGTTTGTACTGTGGTGCCAATAGCCCATTGAAATCTTGAGATTAGTAGAATTTAGTGAGATAGGTTTTGCTGAACGTGCTCGTGTGTGCTTGTGTTTCTCATGTTTCAAAGAAAATTTTATAATACCTAATTTCCCCCTCTTGGGTGTGAAGCTTTGTGAAGCTTGCTCTAACAATTCATAATAGGCGAATATACTTAGGATTAAAAGGCTTATTTTAATACCAATTTCTCTTACATCTAAAGGTATTTTCTTTTTCTTTTTTTGACAAATTACTTCTTGGCTTAGCTTGGACGCTTGTATAGTATTTGTGTGTATAATTTTCTAATTTCCCCAATTATAATATTGAAAAGTGGAGTGAGATATCAAAATAAGGAAGGGAGTGTTTGAGGGTGTGGGTGTAATTTATAATATGGTTAATGTAAGGTACATCTAGCACCTTAAATTAATTTATATATATATATATATATATTCATTTTTTAAGTATTTTATGGTGTATCCAGGATTTTGAATTATTATTTTTTCAACAGTGTTCATTAGGATGTGGCTTCCCTCCTACCAAGGACCCTTCTTAGCATACAGAGAAAAACACATCCCATGTTAAATATAAAATTTGAGAGGGTCTACACCTCTATTTTTTTTCACACTCATGTGTCTTTTTTCTCTCTACCAGGTCCTTGGCAGGGAGGGAAGCCACATCATGTCTATTACCCTAAAATACTTTTTTGTACAATTTTACACTTAACAATATAAGTAATTTGAGATATTGGATATACATAAAAAATACTTTAGGATATTATATGCACAAAAAATAGTTTATAGTAATGGAAGCCCCAAAAAAAACTGCAAAGTATTCACATAAAAAAAATTAAATTGTTGGACCAAGAAATATTTTAGTGGAATCATTTTATGCATTTTAACCCTTCACAATATTGTGAATGAGGAAGATGTCATAATCTCTTACCACCAAAACCTGTTTTGTGCCTATCTTTTAAACCGTCAAGATTTAATTTTTCCTTATTTTATAAAATAGATCCCATTTAAATAGTATAGAGATTAGGTAGAGAAATGGTTCCCCTACCAAGCCTCTTCTCAAGTTGATATTTCTTTTAACACACTTCAGTCTTTCAATGCCCCATATTTGGTAAACTGTCCTTCTCCTTCCATTCTACACACTTATTCCAATAATACCCTGTTATTAATGGATTTATAATTGTACTAATGGCCCAACCTACCTTTTTTATTTTAGATAAACAAGTCACCTTACTAAAAGTTGGCCATTACTTGAGTTCCACCTCGACCACTACTCAATCTCAAGCAACCACTAACACTCCCCACTGGACCATCTCCTACATGAAAAAAAAACAGAGAGAAGAATTGACAGAGGAAAAATAATTTTTATAAATATATGTTTTTAAAAAATTTTAATTTGTAGTATTGTTGTGTTTTTATTTTTTTAATTAATTCATTTATTTTATTCTGTGAATACCATTAGCTACTGCAAGGCCGCACTTTTGCTCTATTAATTAACCCATTGTACATGAGTTAGCACATAGCAAAAGTTGAAGTATTTAGTTCAAAAACACACAATTATCTGTTAGTGCAGGCTTTCACCCAAGAGGGGGGTGAATTGGGTGTAATATAAAATTTTCAGGATCTTAAAAATCTTTTC
>JBAGKO010220441.1:0-12576 GCA_037177275.1 Acacia concinna
AAAAAAATAAGTCACTTAAATTAAGCAGCATCCAAACAGGCCCATTTGTTGTTAAAAATGGGCTACAATGCTTCAAGAAAAAAAAAAGAAACCTAAATGACTTCGGGAAATTCCCGATCCCGTCCCGTCGGGACAGGAAATTTTCGGGATCGGGATTGAAAATCAACCCCGAACCCTTTTTGGGATCGGGATCGGGAATGAGACTTCCCAATCCCGTCCCGTCCCGAGCTCCATTAGCTTGCTAGAAATCGCCACATCATTTATATCTTTTACCTCTCCTTATCCCCATCAACTTTTACCTTTATTCGGGCTTGTTTATTTTTTTAAGGGAGAATTTTAGTAAAGGATCGCAGTTGGGAATTAATATCAGCGTAGTCTATAAACAGGTAAATGGGTTATATGAAGATGAATTTTTTTTGTTCATATGACTCATTTACTTATTTATGAGCTGCGTTGATATTAATTCCTAACTGTGGTCTTTTATTAAAATTCCCTTTTTTTTTTATCCCCTAGATCTTTCCTCATTAGATTTTGTTGACAGCTATCAACTACTACTTAGGGATTTTTTGAAGCCAAAAGAGTTTCTTCTCTTTTCCTCCACTGTTTCGAGAAACCTTTACTAGGACTAGGAACTACCGCTATCTTGCTACTCTCTGTAGAAATATCTTGGATATCCAACTCCCTCAAGATACCATATCTTGAGCCTTGAGCCTTGAATTTTTGGAAGATCAAATCCCACTTTCTTTTGATTTCCTTGTACTTTTGGCTACGTTTTCTTTCCAGCTTCGAAAACAATAGGCCTAGGCCGAATAGTATTCTTAGCTTTCATCAATGCCCCGTATGGTTGGTCAGTCATTACTCCTAGGACACTAAACAATGAACGCTTCTCTAAGAAACACATCTCCGGCTTCTTCAAACTTCTCGCCGGTAAACATATCTCTAATTGTTTTCCAGCAAATCATTTTTCGTCGGGCACTCTTCTTGATTATGGCCATACAAACCGCACCTAAAATAGATGAAATCTAACCCTTCATGTTATATAGGATAGATTGTATGCCTGATTACAATCCTAGATTGCAACTGCTTATTTAAATCAACTTCCACGCTCACACGAGCACACTTTCCTCTTTCTACTGCTGATTCTTTCGACCCTTGTGCTAGCGTATTTAAATCCCATTTTAATGCTCTACCAATCATATTCCCCAGCTCAAACATACATTCTTCTGAGTAGCAGTGCATTGGTAGGGATGGCACCCTCACCCAAATCACAACTTTACGAAACTTGTTATTATACGGATAAAAGTTCAGAGACCACCTCTGCACTGCCAGGTAGTGTCCTTGAATGATCCAAGGTCCATCAAAAATTAATCTTCTGCAAAGTTCCTTTTCACTAGTACGAAACACATAGTAATAGTTCGCTAGGTCAATAAGCTCAAAGCAGTTCTACTTGAGCAAATAATGGATCCATCCCTCATCATTTTCAAACTCGTGTTTCGGTCTAATAGAGTAACAATAAGAGCATCTTTCCAAGGACGGCATAGTTCTTTTAAGTCTCTCATTAGGCATATGAAGCTTTGGAAAACTGTGGAGAAGCTCCTTCTCCTCCATCGATAAGGTTGGAGCTAAAGATTCTTCCTCACACAACCATTCATGCATCAGATCATCAAGGTCTTGGGACTCTACTTTTTCTTCATGGCCCACAAGCTTGGCTTTATATGGGATGGGAAGTCTTTGAGAAGGATTTGTTACATTATTCTGACAGTTAATACCATCCGTCTTCCCTGCTATCTTCATCAACAGAACTATGTTACCCGAATAGCTCCCATGCACACCCAAATCCTCGCAGCACCCTTTCTGTACAGTCTCTCTCATAGTGCACTGAAACTTTTGGTAGGACAACATTTTAATAATAAACTAGTGTTAACCCCTAAAATTATACATATACGTGAATTTTATGAATGATACGTTTTGAAAGTAATTATATTAAAAGATGTGATTAAAAGGGGTGTTAAAGCCTGTCAAATTCAATTACGTTACTAAATGCAAGTTTATTCAAAATTTAAAAAAACACTAATTATTAGTTGATAATTATTATAAATGAACATTAATATTTTTTTCAAATTATATTGAAGGTAATTACTAACTATAATCAACTATGAATTATAATAAAATATTCAAATATAAGGGGGAAAATGGCAAAGGGAAGAAAATCAAATATGATTCAAGTGATAAATGCATGATTCAAATAGTTTATTAATAATATTAAAGATTAGTGACTTTTTTTTTAAAAAAAAAAAAAAATTCTTCTCCACTATCTGCCAGGAAATTATGCAGTGACATTAGCTCCATGTAAGCATTTTTCAGTCAACCAGTCATCAACCTAATAGAAAATTAACCGAATGATATTTTTGCTCTCATTTTAAAAGTTTATGGGTGTTTTTGCACCCTTAAAAAGCATATAGTCTTGAGAATTTTAGATAAAAGATTAAGGGGTAAAAATACATATGAATTTTTTTAAAAAATGCACCCACTGCCATAAACTTTATTTTTAGGGAAAAGTCACTATAAAGTTAAGAAAAAGTTATAACATTGACAAATCCATTAAATCATTTTACTTTGACCGTTAAAAAGAAGCATTTGACTATGAATAATGACATGGATGCTAACTTGAGTCATTTAGAGTCCACTTGTTAGTCTCCATTATTGACTAAGAAGCTGGCATGTAAATGTTTAAAATGAACCAAAAGAAAAATCAAGGAAAACTTTAAAAAAATGGAATATAGTAAATTCAAGAAAATGGCATGCCTAAACAGAAATGTGTTGTTGAGAAGGTGTAACTGAGAGTAGTAAAATGGAATATAGTGTAAGCCTTGACTATGACCTAAGACATGAGAACCTTCATGACCCTCCCCCGTTTCCATGTTGAGTAAGCTAGGTCAGAATGGGTTTTAAATTTTAGCATTTCTGATGAAAGGCACCTTCTAATTTTATTTTTTTAAAAAAAGTTTCCTTGATTTTCTTTTGGGCATGATTGTTTTATTTTTCTTTTTTTAAAAATTTCCTTGACTTTTTTTGATCAATTTAGACAGCACAACATCTTCTTGATCAGTAATGGAGACAGACACATAGACTTTAAATGACCTAAGTTAGTGCACATGTCATTATTCACAATCAAACCTTCCTTTTTAATGGAAGTAAAATGATTTAATGGATTTGTCATTATTACCCTATTTTCTTAACTTTATATGCATTAAGAAAAAATTTAGTCTTGGTGCACTTTTTTTAAAAAAATTTATGAGATATTTTTGTTCCTTACCCCATAAAATTTAGGGAACATCCCAAAAAAAGGCATTGAAAATATAAAAATTCCAATTTAAGACAACAAAATTTGAAAATATCAAATCAGTCTTTTTGTACTTTTTTTTCTGCATAATTACGAAAATAACACTGGCTTTTTAACAACATGGGTATTGTAATTTACAACAAGAGTATCTCAATTAACAACAGCAGCACAAATAACTCACAGCGTAAATATGTAGTACCTAAATGTTTTTAGTGTTGTTAATTTAGATACTTATGTTGTGAATTATAATACTCATATTGTTAAAAATCTAATGGCATTTTTATAATTATGCAAAAAAAAAAATACAAAGAGATTGATTTAAGATTTATAAACCTTGTTATCTTGAATTAAAATTTTATATGTCCAATAACTTTTTTTGGGATTTTCCCAAAAACTTGTGACTATTTGTTTTTTCACTTGAGCCCAGGACAAAAGGAGGGCAAACAAATAATATTATTATTTAAATATCTTTCCAAATTTCCATTCGCTTTCAAGTCTCAATTACTATTCTTAATTATAAGACTTTATTAAATTTTTTAAAAAAAATCTTAAAAAAATTTAAGAAAGTTAATTACATTATTTAATTATATAATATATTATGTTTTATTATATTAGGTATTAGTTCACAAATAAAATAATATAAATTAAAAAAATTTAATATTTTAAAATAATATAATTAATATTTTTTAATTTTTTTTTAAAATTCTCTGAAAAACTAATCAACTCTTATAATTATTAGAAACCGAGTTAAGATGTTATTCATCCACATCCCCCAAAACATATTTCCCGCGAAGCAAAGGAGCCGTCACTGCCCAATTTCCCCATCCAGGTGAAGACATCTGAATTCAGAAGCTCCTCGTTTGCTTGGCTACCTCTTCATTGTTCTTCGAATTTCCGCAGTTCAGTCAACAGCGAATCTTGAGTTCCATTTTCTGTTTTTTTTTTCACATTTTGGTCCTTCTGGTATTAAAATGGAACCCGTGTCTGCTTTAACGCCCAATTCTGATGGCTATGAAGATAAACAATGTTTAATTGCGTTGAGTGTAACGGAACTGATTTCAATTTTACGAACTGCATATCGTACGGTGGATTTTGATCGCGTGGAGGGGGCCTTGGTCGACAAGGAATCCAAACTTAAGTCCGAGCTTGGGATACTAAGCGCGAAATTAGAATTGGAACGGTTAGAGAGGCTGAATGTAGAAGACCAATTGAAGAAATATAAGGACCAATTTGAGAAGGGAAAGAAAGCTGAAGAGAGATATGAGAAGCTGTTGCATGCGGTGAAAAAGAATGGTGACTTAGGTGATGGGAACACAATAACTGAACTGAGGAATAATAACCGTAAATTGGAGGTTGAGAAACGAAGGGTTGAATCTGAGATGGATTCATGGAAGAGGAAGTGTGAGGAGTTGAATGAACGGCTTTTGATGGTGGAGAAAGGTGCAAACTCGTCCATGAATGGATATGTTAATATTGGGGCAAACGCTGAGAATGTATCTGCGGCTCGAAGAAACACAGATCAAGGAGTTTACACTGAAGCCATAAAAGAAATGGAATTGAATGAAGTTGTTAAACGTGCAGTTGAGAGCGGAAATACCCCTGCAGACTCCTCTCCTTCACAGATAAAGACGGAGTTCGTGGATTTAACATCAGGTATGGAATTTAACATTTTTCTTTCTAGCTATATGGATTAGCTAGGTTCAATTCTTTATGTTTTGGAAGGAATAGATATTTACATTTGACACATACTCTCTGCCAAAGCATTAATCTTTGCACCAATAATTTTTATTTATCTATTTATTTTTTTGCTGCCAATCGTGCTTGCATAATTCTTTGGATGTCAGTTTTTGATTATTTTTTGTATTTTCTCCGAATCTTCTGGGACAGTATTCTTTGCATTTCTTAGATTTGATAGTGGTAATTATCTTTCATTTGCGAGCTTTTATGATGTTCATATTATTTTAGTTGGGTTTAGGATGTGAGTAGAGTTTTAACTTGTTAATCCTGGAGATGAATCGGGGGTGACTATTGATTATTTGAGTATTGCAAAAATATATTTTTAGTCTATAAAGCAATTCACATGGTGCATTTTTTAGTAGAAGTGTCGAAGGTAGTATTGTACCACCATCGTGCTTGATGCAGCCACCTACTTCAGTCTTCCCGACATAAGTGGAAGCAAGCTTTGGTTGGCACTTAACATTCACAGAAACTCCCTGTAGAAATTGCTTATAAAGATGGGATTGCTACACTTCTTTCTCTCCGTGCACCATGAAGTTTATAATTAGGATCTAAAACTTGTACCAAAAATGAAGTGCCCACTTGTATAACCTTCATTGCTGCAGTTTCCCCACTATCTTTTCTATCACATCTTTCTGAGCTGAAGGATATCTGTAAGGCTTAATATTGTATTGGCCAAAAAGAAAGGCTTTATATTGATATGGTTAGTTCCTTATTTTAGAGCAATGAGTTGGTTATGGGCTTCTTTCAATAGTGATAGTCCTTTGCGTTTAGTAAAGGCTAGTTAAACTCTAAGAATACCCTTCATTTCTTTATTCTAAGCTATAAGGCATTCCACATCTATCCTTTGTACCAATTGTGACATTAACAGTTGACCCTTTGCCTCACGTTCATTGCCTGCCTTCTTTGATTCAAACACCCTCTAAATGTTGGGGATGTGACATTAACTTGTAGTTTAAGCATTCATCCATTTCCATATGTAAGCTTGAGATGGTTACCTTCAACTCTTCTGCTGTCTCACCTGGCAAAAGTATCTCTAACAACTTCCTTGTAGTCTTGGTAAACCTTTTTAGTGTCTAGCTGTCCCTTTACTCTGTACAAGTCCACCCCCTTATTCATCTATGGCCATTCATCAATTCCTCACAATCTTTCATGACCCTCATGAACTGTGCTAGTAGGCCCTCACTATTTCTTAGTGATTTGTAAAATGCCTCCCCATCTCCTGTTCCATTGAATGCATATGATCTTCTAGTTCACATAGAGAAGCTTGAGCCCATTGCTTCAGTCAAAGTGGTCTGAGGAAGGATCTCTCTTCTGTTACTGCTAGATAAGAATAGTAGGAAAGAGAAAGACAAAGGAAGTAAAGTGAGATAGGACGGAGACAGAAAAGTAGAGGAGCAGACGGAGAGAAAGAGATAGGAGAAATTTTGTACTATTATTGCGCCAGTCCATTGTCAGCTACATGCATTATGTACTTTTATAGACAGACATTGCCCCTCTATCAGTTATATAACCCCCTTACAAATATAATGACATAAATGACACTACACAAACAAACAATCAGAACTCTGTAGGCAGATGCACACTATGGCATTTATTCTTCTCAGATGCTGTAATTTAATGGAAAATCTGGAAAAACCACCATAATTTAATGATGGCTTCAAAAAGCTGCAATGAATTAGAAGTAAACAACAATATAAGGTTGGGTGCCTGAGGTTTTTCAAAGTTGCTGCCATATCATAGTGGTTCCTTAAAATACTACGTCAAGGCTTTGAGCCTTGAGGAATGGAACAGTGCTTACTATTTTTGTTTAAACTGTTGCAAATGATGGTGGAGTTTTTAAAACCACAAGCACTTGCCTCAAGGAATGAAAAATGGTTCTCAATTGGCTGCAGCTTTGTACAAGGTTTTTGCCATGACTATGTATTGTTGGACCATCCAAAAGGTCTTCATTGGCTTTATTGTTGATGTCTATTTCTTAGAAGTCCCAACCATGAGTGGTACTTTGAATTCATTGCAGCTAGGTTTTAGTCTCCAAAATGAAATGCTGTTGGGATAAAAAAGAAAACACTTGCTAACTACTTGTATTATTATTTTAAAGAAGGATAGCTAGAAGCACACATATTCAAAGTAACTCTGTACAATATACTCAACTGTTTACTATTACATAGAACACTCAAACCCATTTATAATTTTATATTATATTCTAAAGGCCCTTAATCGGATCATATTAAATATCATATTCATGATTCACAAATACGTAGATTGCACTTTTGCATGAATCTAATAATGGATGATACGCAATGTTAAATTCTTACTCATTTATAAATACAACATTAAGGGACACAAAATAATGAGATTTTTGTGCTTACGCTTTCTGTTTCCACCATCGTCTTAACTATCTTTTTTTTTTTTTGGTAATTAATGATGTGAACTTGAACCATATCCTAGAGGGAGATTGCTGATTTCAGAAACTGGTCATCTGATTTCCCCCCGCCATTGCAGTGATTTTTCATTGTGACCAGACACGTCAGCTTCTTTTTATTCATCCTTTGTCTTTGGAACTAGTCACTTAAATTTAGCTTCTTCATATTTTACGCATAGACCCTCATGAGCATCTTTTGAATTCATGTAGAAAAAATATGATGTTGAGACATGTTTTTGTTTCATGGCCCGAATTACAGTATTCTAAAAACTCTTAAAAATGTCTTATTACTTGAATTGCTGCTTCATTTTCAGCTTAACTTCATGTGTGCCTTGTACACAAATTGCTCATGTCACCCAAAGTTGTCAAACATTTTAATTTTTCCAACAAAGATTGGTTCATGATCAACATGAAACTTTTCCCAAGAATACTCTAGTAGTGGGAGATTCAGTTTTCTCATCAACTCCTTGAGTATTACCTTGATCTGAACAATCTGTCTGGCTTTGTAGAAATGACGAGTAATATTTTGACTCCAGATGATGCAGAGAATGCGCGACTAGAAACAGAGGATGGACACAATGGCAGAAGTATAAAAAACAGTATAACACATGCAGCCGAAGTTGAGGCTCACATGATGAGGTGCAAGGTAATTTTCAAAGTAAAAATTTTATAGTTAATTAATTATTACAATTTTACGGATTCATCTTAAAAGTGTTTTTGGTGTGATATGCCTGAGGGGTAGGTAGTACAATTTAGTGGAGTATGTTCTTATTTTGAAGTTCTATGCAGTTATAATTTTTAAACATAATTGTTTGTTTGTTTAATTTTTTAGGAGGTTGCTAAAATTAATAAGAGGAACCGAGGGAAGCATTCCATCCACAACACTAGTGGACTGAAGACTCAAGCAAGCAAGAAGGCAAAGATGGTTAGATAATACTTTCTGTTAAAGCATACAACATAGTATATCTATGGATGTTGAAATAGTTAATATCAATTTTATATTTCCTACTTTGTAGGATGCACAACATCAAAAAAAGTTCAATGGTAATGAGATTGCCTCACCAACTATTCAAACAAAAGTTGTATTGTTATTATTTTTAATATAAGTATTAGGTAATACTTTCATTGTACGACCTCATTGTCTTGAAGTCGCGACCTAGGCTATGGTTTTTGAACAATGGACTTTCTGTGATTCCTCACTGCTTTTAGGTCGTGACTTCAACTATTTTGCACCTGATTTGAGTCACAGAAAGGGCCTTTTATCTGGATTTCAAACTGTTGGTTCCCATTGCTTTTAAAAAAAAGGGGTATGGGAGAGTGGCCAGGTTTTCATTGGTCATACCTTAGGATCCTGTTTTGGCCTCTCATCCTTTTTATCATACCTCTTTCCTAATTTTTAGATGGCCCGCACCAAGAACTATCAACAGTCTGGCTCTTCCTCCAGGAATCTTAGGCCCCGGGATGAATCTAAAATGACAAGGGCCAACGCAGAAAAGATGTTTAGAGAACGAGCGGCAATCCAAGAGCGCTACTTTCCTGAGTCTGATGATTACAGTTTCTATCAGTTGGCTATGTCCCAAGGATACGGGGAGCTGATGAAGAAGCGTGAACGAGCCAATCTGACCCTTGTCCGGGAATTCTACACATGCTATGCAATGGATGAGCAGATGGGAATCACATTTAGAGGAGGACAGATGTTCCTATCTTGTGGGGTCATTGAGTCTTTATATAAGTTGCCGGATTTGGTAACCTGCTACACCTGCAAGTTTCAAGAGTGGCAAAAGAACCGTGATCGTCTACCTTGGAGTGAAGTATTTAAAGTTATTGGTATTAAGGGCGCGGGATGGACAGTTCAGCCAAGCGGGAAGAACCATTTTGCAAGGAAACACATGAATGATGAGGCGCGCATTTGGCTGAACTTCATGACTTACAATGTGATGGCGCAGACTCATATATCTGATGTGAATGAAGAAGGAGCGGCCTTGCTTTATTTCTTGATGACTGGGCAGACGGTGGACATTGCTCATATTATAATGGATCAGATCCAGCACTGTTTAAGGAATGTACGGAAAAAGTTGGTATACCCCCACCTGATTACTGACCTATGCAAGGGAAAGGTGCCATCTAAGTCGTCCGACGTCTATATGGATCCAATCACCTCTAGGGTCTACTTCTCCAGGCAGAACTGTGCTAGGAAGAGAAGCAAGAGACTGGTAGGGGAGGCACCAGAAGTAGAGGAGGAGAAGCGGCTACGGGTGGCTCCAGTATCACCCTCTCGTCCTTGAGTGAGCAGCTTGACTCTCTGAGCCAGAACGTGAGCAATCTCAGTGATGAATTTGAAGAGTTCAAGGCCACTTACATGGCCAATGAATTATGGCGGCAGAGATTTGTGGACCCGTTGCTGATGCAGCTGGTCAACGCTCAGGGCATCCCTTTTCTTGCGGGTTTCGAGCAGGATTTCTGGAGCAAAGACCTCTGGGGAGGAAGAAGCAGAAGATGAGGAACCAGCTAAGAAGGAAGGAGCAGAAGAAGAAGAGCCTGCAGTAGAAGAGGATCTTGCAGGAGGAGGAGGGGACGACGCGAGAGATACTTGATTTATCATGCTTCATGTTCTATCTTTGTTTAGTTTAGTTTTTGTTCTATTTTCCTTTTAATTTCCTCCCTGGATTTGTGTTTTGTAGACTTTAATTTGTAATCTATGGATGTTTGGTTAATATGAATGATAATGTCCTTACCTTTGATCAATGCTTTCTTGTGGTTTATTTGCTCTTACCCTGCACAATGAGGACATTGTATGATTTAAGTGTGGGGAAGGGTTTCATATTGGGTTATCTTTGTGTGTTGCAATAATATGAAAATGGCAATTTTTTTTTCAAAAATCCAATATTTCATCATCATTTTACTTTTATTGAACTATTTTGAATTGATTTTGGGATGGTGAATTGATGTACATTGGATGAATTTTGAATGTGTTAAAATTGTTGGAGAAAATTTGTCAACATTTTGTGAAATCACGTGCAGTGAAGTTTCTGGAAGCTCCAGTCGCGACTTTCCTGCCTTCGAGTCGCGACTTGAGTTGCATTCTGATTGTGGTAAGCTTTCTGCCAATTGAGGTCGCGACCTCAACCTCTTGCTCTTAATTGGACATTTATGCCAATTCAAGTCGCGACTTCACTTTCTCTAGGTCGCGACTTGGAACCCTTTTCATAAATTATTCCTTTTCTTTGCCTTAGGGCAATGCTGAATGGAAGGAACTTGTTTTTAAGTTACCTGCGCATCTTTTGAAAACTCTTGCACTACATTTCTCTTGAAAAAACCATGCCATTCTTGAGTTTTGTAATTTTAGACCTTGACAATGGATCCCCCAGGACTCTATGAGTACTTTAGGGATTTCGATATATTCTTGAGTGATTATTTTGATCTTTTTTATCCTCACCCTGTGGTTGACTTTTGTGATAAGTGACATAATGCTTGTGACTAATTCTTATTGATTGAAACTTGGTGTATGAGTATATGAGATGAGAACCCTTGTTGGAAGATATGTCTAGACCTTAATTCCATAAAATTGAGTGTATATTCAGTAGTTTGCATTCTCTAGAATTTGTCTTGGCTCTTGGTCAAAATTGCATGAGTGTTTGTGATTTGTGATTTTTGAATATGATAGAGGTATTCGTTTTCACACCCTTTTATCCAAACACAAGCCATACACATTCACCCTTTGTTTAGCCCTTTGAGCCTTCATTTTTGTTTAAATACCGTGGCGAGTGACAAAGTATGCATGCTTTTTTCAAATTCCATAATATCTCATATCATTTTTGTGCTTGGAAACATCATTGAAGAATGCTACTACCATGAATGTATAGAAATGCCATGAGTGTGTTCGAAAAAAAAGAGAGTGAATAGAAATAACGACAACTCCGCTGACACTTCTAGACTCCACTTAGCAACTGGGGGCACTTCATATAATGTTAGCACTCGTGTCAAACGGTCAAGTTAAAAAGAGTTATGAGTTGGGCTAAAGGCCTCTTGAGGTGCTTGTTGTAGTGATTGAACCATATTTTAATATGCTTTTTCATAATTAATTTGGGAATTTGATGGATTTATTAGGTTATTAGTGCATGATTAAGCATGAATTTTGGGAAAAGAAAATACAATTAAATCAAGTCCAATTAGAGATTAAATTGTCATTATTTGTTAATTATTTATGCAAATGATTTTATTGGACTTTTGATTCTACCCATTGGATAATTTTGCATTGTAGGCAGTTGAAGAAAAAGAAAAAGAAAAAGAAATTGCAGTTCAATCCTCCAGGAAACTTTCTGGAATTTGCAAATAAGGCCCTGGTCAAAACTTGCATTTTGACAAGGGCATTAGGTTATTGGAGGTTGGAAAGAATGAAAAGAGAGGAGCTGTTGCAGGTATTTATGAGAAAGAAGCAGCTACAGGAAAGAAGAGGAAGTCTACCGCGAGCTATAATGTGCTGAAACAGGGAGCTGTGGTTTTTTGTTGGAGTATAGTGTCATAATGGAGAGATGACAAGCTGAAGGCTGTGGGGAAGAGAGTAATAGTGCGGCGAGTGTGAGCTTGGGAGTGGGGAAGCTGCTGGAAGCTTGAGATCTGGGAATCATCACCACCGTGAACCCAGTCACCACCGTCACCATTTGTTTCACCTTCATTCTGTCACCACCGACACAGCCACCTTCCTCCCTGTCTCTACCGTGACTACCCAATCACCACCGTTCACTACCACTTTTCTCTGCTGCATTCACCACCGACAGCCACCATACCCACCATTACCATCCTCTTTCGTCATCATTCATCACCATCTTCAACACTAACCACTATTCCCTGTTTCGTACGGCCTCTCAGAACCATAATTACTCTCCATTCATTTAACCGTTGCTGTCATTCTCATGGATTTTCAATCACTGATTCAAGTTGTTGTGGTCGTGATTTTTAGCATGTGTGGCTGATCTTTATCTCTTGAGGATTGAAATTTGGCTTGAGTTCTTGAGTTTATTGGGGAGTTTTTCTTGATCTTAGTTCCTTTATGAATTTCCTATTATTATTG